>JAVLVB010000891.1:2915911-2962458 GCA_032876305.1 Orestias chungarensis | reverse complement strand
CCCCCCCCCCCCCCCCCCCTTTTTTTTTCTCAGCAGAGAAGAATAAAACAACAAGCATGATTGATTTTTCTTTTGTTTGTGTTTGTTAGATCTGATCAAGGAGGTCCTCAGCTTGGATGATGAGATCCAGAAGTTGGCAACCGAGTTGTACCAGCAGAAGAGCGTGCTGATCATGGGCAGAGGCTATCATTATGCAACATGCTTGGAAGGAGCGCTGGTGAGCAAATCCAACATAATTCTTACAAGCTTTTTCAGATCATTCTTTCGCTCTCTGTCCTTTTTTTATTTGAGTCCTTTTATTGCAGCTTTTAATTTATGTAACAAATGCGAGTTGGAAGGGGTTTAGAAATAAATCCTGTATCAGGGGAACTATCATGATTTAATGTTTTAATATTATGTGGAAAAAATGTGGATTGAAGAACTGCCTATTATGTCGTTCCGTTGATCTGATGAACAAAAAGAAAAGAAAATGAAGGTCTGTCTTCATTTGATGTGTCTGCTTTTGTTTTTATCTGATTTGCAGAAAATCAAGGAAATCACGTACATGCACTCAGAGGGTATCCTAGCTGGAGAGCTTAAACACGGTCCACTGGCTCTGGTGGACAAACTCATGCCGGTTATCATGATCATCATGAGAGACCACACCTACGGCAAATGCCAGAACGCTCTGCAGCAAGTTATTGCACGTCAAGTAAGGGCGATCTAAGCTATAAAAAAAAATCTTTAAGAGACTATTGCATTAGATGCGGTGGGCCTGATTTACAAAAAAATAACTGACTTAGAGCACCTTTAACTGTTTTCAGTACATCATCCCTTCCTTTTATTTGTATACATTAATGGCTGCAAAGAATTGGGAAAACGTAAACCTGCAATCTTATCACGGAATATTGCAATAAACATATAGTTCCTCACTCAATGTACCTCCTCTTCTACAACAAGGCCACATACAAATCAAATCTGGGCATTAAGGGCATCCAACCGGTCCAAAATATATATATTTTTCAATATGAATTGTAGTTTCCTGCAAAATATTGTATCCAAGCAGTACTGAAAATCTTATCGTGTGTTTCTAATACATTTCAACAAACCACGTTAAGCTGCATTGGAGCAGTCAGACATTGTTCAGAGGGTCATTTAGGTTAGTTTTCAACCTCGCCTGTGATTTTTTAACCTCGGGTAATACAGAGGAGGGGCTGTTATTGCATGACATCAGTGCTCTCTATAATATGTATCAGATGCAGCTTTAAAAGAAAAAAAAGGTGACGCTAGGCCAAGCGGGAAATTCTCTTCTTTTTTTTTTTTTCTTTTTTTTTAAGTGTTGTGTGACTCATTTTGTCGTTTCTTCTCAACCTGTATTGATTTTCAGGGTCGCCCCATTTTGATTTGCGACAAAGACGACCGTGAAACCATCAAAAACTCTTACCGCACCATCGAAGTGCCTCACTGTGTGGACTGCCTGCAGGGCATCCTGAGCGTCATCCCTCTGCAGCTGCTGTCTTTCCACCTGGCCGTCCTCAGAGGATACGATGTAAGTGTCGTCGTTGAGCGTGACCTCAGTCACCACCTTTCTGAAAACAACGAAGTAAACTGATCCTGAATCCTCCCGCTTTCATTGTTCTGTCTAAAAAGTTCAGTTGTTACCAGGAAAAGGGATTCTGCGACGCACTCCAGTGGAATTTCCTTGTTTATTACCAGTATTTCCTCTGAAACGCTTTGGAGGCAAACACAAACATTGTCTGTTTATATACAGATAAACGTGTCCTCGGTGTGCTTTTAAAAAGTAAAGCAAGTTCTTGAAAACAGAGATGACTTTTCAGGAAATGCAGCAAAGAAAGATATTCTTAGTTTACCTCCCTGCAGGAGCAAACATCTGTCTGCACACTTCCACCACACATTTCAACATATTTTATTGCATGTTTTGGACCAACACAAGGTCTAGCATAAATGCGAGTGGCAGAAAAATATTACTTGTTCCTTTCCAAAAAAAAAAAAAGTATGAGCATTTGTCTTCAGCCCCCTTTCCTCTGGTACCCCTAACTATAAACCAGAGAAAATAGCGCGAGGGATAACAACAGAGCCTTTAAAATCTCACACAGCACTGCGTTCTTTAAAAACATGAAGCGTGTAACACAACTGCAAACCCACAAGGATACGGTCCTGCTGTGAGGATGCCGTTGTTCAGCAGGACTGGTGTGACGATAGATGGAGCTTAAAAAAAAAAAATCAGATAAATTAAGCCTGTTGTGAGGCTTAACCCTCTAACAGGATAAAACTGTTACCATGCAGCACAATTTAATGTTGGCTCGGAGGGCTTAGATACAACTGTTAAGGATTCTATTAAACTAAAAGCTAATATATAATATTTCCTTCAACTTAAAAATTACGGTCTAGTCGTCACAAAAAACAAAAAAAAAGTAATAAATATGCTTTCCCTTTTTTAATGGATTTATCTAAGTGGTATTTTATTGCAGCATTTAGTAATCAGTTAACATTTTAATCTATTATCTTTCTAAGAATTGGAAACCGAAGCCGGGGCGTTGCACCTCTGCTACTATTGATTAATAGTTATCTGGTCAGTTGACACTGTCTTGTTTACATTCAGGTGGACTGCCCAAGAAACCTTGCCAAGTCTGTGACTGTAGAGTAGACACTACCACCGATCGATCAGCTGATGAGAGCAGACCTGCCGACGCATTTAAACGCTGACATCGAGGGTGCATCCACATGAAGAAGAGAAAGAGGAAACCATGTCCGGTCTGGGTGTCCCCATGTTGTCACTTTTTTTTGTTTTTAATCCAATATTTTAGCAAGCCGGGTGAATATCACTGTTGTGCTTTGTTAGTATAGCAATGTTTTTGAATACTTTGAAATTTGGGCATCGTTGTCAAATTAATGTTGGTAAATATTTGTCAGTTGGGTTGAAGTTGTCTGGACAGAAATCTTCCCCACATGTTGTTTTTAGATGGCAGTCATAAGTCAGCAAATGTTTTGTTTTTGTTTAGCATGTTGTTAGCAAGCCCACATTTGTTGCTAATTGATCTCTGTGGGAGCTTATCTTTTTAAGCAGATGTTAGATTTTAAGCAATCCTCCTGGACATTTTCTATTTTAGTGCAATGATTTGTAGGTTAGTTGAGATAACTATCCTTGGCAGCTAATGATTTAAAGCATTTTACTCTGCTATGTTGGCAGATGTAAACCACAGACTTGAATCATTCCAAGCCATAGGCCATATTCTCTTTAAACTTGAAGCTCTGTTTTGTGTCTGTATCCCGTTTTTGGACATTTTTTCTTCTTCCTTCCGGGCATGGAGGATTAGCACCCCATGTCGGATCAAAGAAAAAAAGCTTTTTCTCTCCTTGTATTTTACAAATCATCATTTTGAGATAGAATGGGTACAATCATATTTTCATTTCTGTTGCCTTACAGAGATCTTGTTACTTATTTTTAGTTATAACTAAATGAACCGAAGTCGGGATAATGTTACTTATCTGAAGCTGAAGCCCCGCCTTCTGCCACCATGACAGTTCCTTTTGCTTACTGGGACCATTTGTTACTTATTTTTTAATTTTTTTGTTCTTAAGTAATTTTATTTTACTATTATGCAGGGTACTTTATTTTAAAAAGTGAATGTTACTGTTTCAAATGCCAAACCAAAAACCTGTGCAAAGGTTTTGATGATTGCAAACCAAAACATGTACATTTTGTGTTTCTGACATTGATTTTGTAGCAAAGCTGGATCGTGATGTGTGAAGACATGTTGAGGCCTGCAGTGATGACAATTTGCGTAGCACTCTGAGTTTATTTCTGTGTTTCGTTTCCCCTTCAAAACCAGGGAAAGAACCATGTGCAGAAAGTTCACATGACCTACAAATATTTGGTTTGAAGATATCACCTTTACAATCAGTCCTGAGCCAGAGAAAAAGCGGATTGAAAACTGGATAACATTGTTACAGGTCATTATAAAACCCACACTTTGTTTTTTAATTTTCTTTAGCTAAAGGAAGTGACCAGTAGGAGGTTATTAGAACTGATGCAATAATGTCTGAATTTATTTGGTTTAAAGATTTTTGTAATTTTCTTTTAAAAATAGCAAAATGACTACATCTGAGTGATAATGTATAGGTTACACTGCTAGATTTAAAAAAATACAGTCTTTAGTCTGTATTTGGGTCTGTGGTATTGCAACAGCCAGAAGATTCATGCTGATCGGCGTCTGTAAAAACTATAGTAAATGAGCAAATTTCAGGAGATTTAGACAAACGCCGACATTTAATTTTGCAAGGTTCTACAATCTTCCATGTAGTGCCCCAGGTGACCCAAGCTATGATGGATGCTGCTATGGATGGTGAAGTTGAAGTAAATGGGTGACATTTATCAATCTCTTTAAAATTTTACTGGTAAAATTGGTACTGTTGAAAAATCTTTACATAATATTGGTTTTTGTGGACTTGTAAAATGAATAAATGCTATATTCTGCTTGTATTACCCCACATAGCAGTCTGACCTCATACTTTTTAGATAACTTCTCTTTCTTACAGACTTCCTTTCTCTGTTGGTGGTATAGTGATGACCAATGTTTTGTTATCTGTATAATCGTTCATACCCTTTAGGAACAAAAAGGTCCCACATTTCAAAAATACCTACAATAAAAATGTGTGTTTTGTATAGTCGAGACATGAGAACTGACTAGAGGTTTGTTTGTGAAGCCATTTGCTTTTCCTGAAGCAGCAAGCCCCCAAGACGTATGAACCCTTAAAACAATAGTTTGAAATTAGGCTCTTCATTAGTTAGTAGCTTTGATAATAAAATCTGCCATTCCACTGAAGTCGATGCAGCGGTTTTACGTATTATTTAGTGATTATGTACAATATGCCACAACTTAATGAGAAATGTATTAATGAATTAAAAACATTCAAATGATGAGAGAAAAAACTACATTTTGGAAATGTTCCAAAACCTTTTATGTGGAAAATAATTCTGGTTGATTAAATATTTCAAAATATTTATTATTTAAAACATTTGAAATAGAGGTAAAGATTTACATCAAGTATTAAAACAGTTTTATATCTTATTAGCCATTTGCAGGATATTTGCAGAATTCACAAACATTAAAGCATTTTAGACGGACCACAGATTGAAGCTGACAAGCATTTGAAGCATTGGCCCTAAAGTTCCAGTAAAGACCCGATGAGCTGCAACGAAAGAGACGAAGGGCCCCAGGCGTCTGCATGCAGCTGAGGGGGCCGACAGTGCCATGTGGGTGAAGGCCAGGATGGTCATACAAACACAGTGTGAATGGCGGCAGAATAAAGGCAGGACACGCATCACCATGTGGACTGACTTAAACCACTGCACAGCTCTGCTTCCTTCTGCACAAATCGCAGAGAGGCTGTTGCTCCAGATGGCCTCTGAGGAAATCCAGGTGGACTGTCTGGAGCAGCTACTTTGGTCCCTGTTGCTTGAAGGCAAACGCTCACGAGTCAGCGCCAGCCTGAGGAACGCGTTCAGCTTCAGCATGACCCTAAGGTGGAAAGCCACGCCGCTGGTGAGGATGAGTGCAGTTTTTAGGAAGATTTCACTGCACATGCTCATGATTATGAGGGCTTCACATGCAGCTGCAGAGTAATTGTAGAAATCAGCCATAAGTCTTAAGAAAAACAGTCTCAGTTCTCCAATCATGAGTCGTTTCTCGTAGAAAAACGTCATGGTTTGAAGCAGCTCTATGTGCAAGCAGTTCACCAGCCAGAGTAAAGGCAGGGCAGTACACAGCAGGTAACTGAATAAATGAAAACAGGTGGTGTAACCATCCTGAGCTCAGCTCATTAAAGCTACAGCTGCACATTAGTAATTATAACAGTGTTGAAAAGCTGATTTTTTTGTTTGTTTGTTTTAATAGCAATTAAACTAAAAAAAGGATACTGATCTGTTACGGGATATATAAATAATTTTGATGATTTTTAGCTACAGCTAATGAAAACCCTAAATTCAGTTTCTCAGAAAATTGAAATTTTAACTAAAACTATTAAAACATTTTTGACACATAATGCCAACCCGCTGCAAAGGGCATCCAAGTACATCTGGACCCTAAATATGTTTTACGCCTCATTTTCCTATCAATTGTAGCATCAGTGCTGCCTGGCATAAAGACACAAGTCCCTGTTATATAATATGATGGTGTGTGTGTGTCACTGTCATTGGTTTCAAATTATCAACTGCAAACCTAAAAGGAAAAGTGCCTTTTCTGCAGCTTGTCCACATTTCCTGGGGATTAGATGGATTCTAATAGTTTCCAGCGAAGATCACTTTATTCCAGCACGTGACATTAATGCAACATATTGACATCTGGAATCTGTTAGCTATGCTCTGCGTTTGCTTTTCACCTTCTTTATTTGTCTTTCACAGGGAGCGATTGAGGTCTTATGTGCTTTTCTGCAAACAGCGCCTCTCCGCTGGAAGTATTATCAGCTGACTATTGCGGTTGGTGAAAGAAAGAAAACAGAAGAGTTGTCTTATTCTAAACAGGACGGTCTTCCCTGATGTTATACTAAGTGCATCATTAAAATGAGCCTCCACAGAAGATGCTTTATGTTCAAAGTCATCATGAGATTTTGTTTCTTGGAAAACAATAACACTAAACAACAATCACATTGCAAAGAAAAAAGTCTGACACTGCAAGTGGAAATGATAACGCAAGTTACCCCTAGTGTTTAATCGAAATGTTGTAAATAAACATTAATAACGTTCATAGTTTGTCACATTGCACCCAGAGACTAATAGAGTTGGTTCAGACACTGTGCTGAATTTTTTTTTGGGATGTGTAGAAAAATCTGCAAAATGTGGTGGAAGTTTGTATCAAAGCCCCTACGAGTAAATACTTTACTAAACCAGAAACTAAAATTGATTTCAGGTAGCTGAAGCTGATTCAAGGTTTTCATCTTTTTGCTGATGCTCTGGTTGTACTGGAGGTCGTCATCCCGCTGAACATCTGACTAAGTCTGAGGTCTTACAAATGTGTTTTGCTTTCTGCAAAGCTCCAGCTACAATGTAATTAAACTGACTTTGAACCAGCAATACTAAAGCCATCCCACAGCATTATGCTGCTGCCACAATATTCCAGTGTAGGGATATGTAGGGTGTTACTTTTCTGACACACAATTAGCATGTAAGCTTAATAAATTATAATTATGGTCTCATGTCACAAACGTCTCTTCCTCTACATGTTGAATTGTCTCTTGCAACACTTGTTGCAACGTTAAGTCGCATATCTGTGCTGATCTCTACAGCTCCTTCAGAACTACCACGGAGCAATTAGCTGCTTTTCTAAATAAGTCTAACGTTACCCAATGTCAGTCTCAGTGGACGGCCATGCCTTTTTAGGGTGGCAGTTCACTTTCTATTTTCAGACTCTAGACCTCTTGAAACATTTTCTTTAATAGACTTTAGATTTTATAACCCAAACCCGTTTAAATTTAGCCTGAATATAATCCCTAACCCACTGTCATGTCCCTAGGCATTAATTATGCTCTTTGTTTGGCATTGTTCATTTAGAAACCTATGAGGACTTCACAAATAAGCAGACGTTACCCAAGTATCAGAGCAGAACAGGTGGAAAATACAGACGACCCATCTTTTTTGTTCATGAAATCTTTGTACAATGTATTGCACTTTGTGACTGCAAGTTCAAGAGCTATACAAATATTGCAAGACACTGCAACTAACTTTGTCGGCAGCCATATTGGATGTTGAATCCAAAACTAACCCCAAAATTCTTTTGAGAAAAAAAAAAGATGTTTGGTTTTTAAATCCTTTTACTAGTTTAAAAAGATTTATTTTTTTCCACGATATTTAAACAAATTGGGAAATTTTTAAGATGTGTAGGCAATTCGGTGTACAGATTCGGGGTGATCTGTGATGGACCGACAATCGAAGCGTCAAACTTCCCAGCTTTGCTGCAAGTGAGCACAGCTTAATGAAAAACAAATGTGAGTTTATAGACGTGAAATATCTGCAATTTTGCCAGTGGTGCTAAATAGTATAAACCAGTTTTGGAGTAGCACACGCCTCCCTCTATGCGATTACATCACCTTTGCTTTCATCTGGGCGCTGCCAAACCAAACCCTGCAGATTTAACAATGGCTTCTTCATGGGCTTAACTGGCTAGACTGACATCCAAACATGTAACCCTGTCACTGTCAAAATTTGGCAAATTGGAAAACACACAGAAAACATAGTGATCTGTTGAGATGTTTCTAAGTCAAGCAAATATTCCACTTTTTATTACAACAGCTGCTGTTTCAGCTTCTAAACTTTGATAGAGAAACCAAGTGGTAAGTGTACAAGAATCTAGTTGTGCATCATGTATCTGTCATAGTGCTGCTTACTGGGTACAAAGAACTTACAATACAAACCCTTTTCTTCTCTTCTTTACGTTTTTGTTAAAAAAAACTGTCTAGAAAATTCCTAAGATACATTATTACAAAATGTATTCAAAAATCTTATAAAAACGTACAATCATGAAGCTCACATGAAGCTCAAAGGAGCCGTCTTTGCATGCAGTTGCTGAAACTTCAAAAAGGAAAATGTCAAGGTTCCTGCAAATCTGCTGGAAGCCAAAACATTCGAAGCCTGAGTTTCATCTCTAATCACAAACATTACAACTGACAAGCATGCATTTTAATGTCATCACCAGTACATGTTAACCTCTTATTAACGCTTTAGTCCAAGATCCTGAGGATTCTTCAAAATGTCTGTGCCCAAGCAGGGTTTAGTGCTCTGTGGAACCTCTGAGCATCATCTACACAAATGTTCTGGATGATCTGTCTGCATGATCTCACTTGTATGGAGTAGAGTGTAATTCAAGCATCTTAGTAATTGCACTGTTCTGCTAAATGTGTACACAAGGCAGTGTAGACAAAAAGCTGGATGGAGCCCCTCCTGGCTTTTCTCCGCAAGGCGCAAGACTCCCACATGTACTTGGTCCCAAGAACAGAGACTCTGTTCTCCGTCACTTTTCTGTCTCTCCTGTCTTAAGGCCAGGACGAGGTGGCGGACGGGCAGGTGGGGGGGCTCGGGCAGGTGGAGGGGCTCGTGCAGGGGGAGGTCCCTGTGGAGGAGGAGGCAGTGGACCAGCCGGAGTGACACATGGTGGAGGAGAGGATGGGGATGCCGGTGGAGCAGGTATGTACATGGTGGACGGAGGAAGAGCTTGTTTGGTAGGTGGCGTGTGAGGAGTGAGAGGTGGGGAGGGATTGGGGGAAACAGGAGGAGGAGTGGAAGGAGGTGTCGGTAGTGTGAAGAAGGAGAATGACTGAGGGCTGCCAGGAGTCGGGGGCAAGGAGCCCTGTGGTGGAGGAGGACTCCTGCTGGGGGGGCTGCTGATAGACGAAGGGTGGTAGTTTAAGTTCGGGTAGCGAGGATCCGGGAATTTTATCCGGGTGAAGTTCATACATCTTCCCTGAAATTGTAAGACGGAAAGTATTTTATGAAATTAAATTATTAAATTTGGAAAACCCAAAATGTATCTAGCTCAATATAAAATGGTTTTCTTAATGGAAACAAGAGATTTTGCCCCCCACCGGCCCAGAATTAACTTTTATAAGCAAATCCTTTATTACCTGTAATCGATAACACACTTCATTTTATGTAAAATTAAGATTAGCTGCTAGATAGGTTATTAGTTAGATAGGCGGAAAAGACCATGACCAAGGTGGACTTCTACCATCTTGAAACAATTACAGTCTAAAATATACAATAGCAAGTTGTGTGAATACTATTTTCAAAACCTTTCAACATCCTTATGTTTGTATTTGACTCTTATTTACACAGGACTCAATTATTATTCACACAGCAAATGGAGGCGGGACTCAGATTTTCTGATAACCAGAGTTAAACACAACGCATTTTTCTGGTCAGAGGAGCTGCCTCACTGAAATACAAGGGAATCATTAAAACAGCGTTCACTTTAACCACTGCAAAACGGTTATTTTAATGCTCCTTTTACTTTTGATTAAATGTTTCGAGCATTCTTGCTAAGGGTTTCACATTGGAACTGACTCAAAGCCTCCTAGTTTTTTAAATAGTTTTCTTGAAATAGTGGCAGTGGTTTAGAGGTACTATAGTGTTCATCAAAACCACTTCAATGTTTTTGAATTGAGAGTCATGTTAAGCCTGGATTTATTTTAACTGAAAACATCAAGAAAAATTACCTAGTTAAGGTAAAATATTACTAATAATAACTTTACACAACAGCCCCTCCCAAAAAGACTTATGTGTCTTAAGATTAATGTTTGTATGAAATGTGTATGAATGCTTTAATATTAAGGTTAACATCCAAGTTTTAATAAGGGTCGAGATGTAAAATCCTTTTACCCCTGTTTTACAGATAAGGTAAATTGCTTCCCCAAAAAACAAAAGTATAAATAGTTCAATTTACTTTATATAATAGATTGTCTTACACTTTGACTAAACCTGATTTAGTAACTATGTCACTGTTGTAAACAGGACAAAGTTTTTTTGTCATTTAATTACAAAAAGTGTAACAATAGCTAAGTGTGTCACTACAGTCAAAAATCTTACGTCAGAATCGGGCTGCAACTCTGGAAGATCTGCACCGAGTGAACCCGGGAGTTACATAAGATGATAGGAAATAGCTGCGTGCCTTTCAGTAATTATATCTGAGATGAACTGCTCCGATTAAATGCACGTTATTGTAGATACTTGAAGTTTCACTTAAGTTCTGAATATAGACTGAATATAATTCCCTTTATAAACTGAATCATGCTTTAGGCAATATCATCAAGATGCACAGCTTCACTTCACATTGTTACATTATCAACAGCTGCTGAAGATGGAGGCTTCCTGTGAGGCCCCTGAAGACCTGGATGTCTTAAAATTTTGTTAAATTCAAGAAAAAGTTTATCAGGTCAGATGGTTTCCCTGGATTTCGCATGTCATCCTTGACAAAATTGTAAAATAAACCCTAGTCCTGTTTGCCAGGACTCCTATTTACGCTCAATCAATAATCAAGTCACCATAATGGCTTTCCAACTTTTAGGAAAATCAAATCTAAAATAAATATTAATTACAGCTCATTAACTACATAATTTTATGCTGTCATGACAAATGTTCACATTTATCTTGTTTTTATTCATCTGCAAGTTATCAGTTTTCATTTTGTTTTAAATACTTTTTAATGTGATGATTTTGTGACTAATATGATGTTTTGGTTTAGTTTATGTTTTATTAATGCGGTGAGCTGCATTAATAAACTGAAAGGAAAGGGTAACAAACAGTAACTTATCCCGTTGCTTACTAAAAAAAACACCAGAAACACTGTCCAGATCCCTGACTTCTGTTCTTCGTTGGCAGTCAGTAGTAAAACAAACTCCAACCACTGAAGTCATAAAGTTTAGGGTTTGACAGGAGTTGTTTAATTGCAATCAGACCAAGGTTCTTAATTACTTGAGGAAATTAGATTCAAGAATTCTTTTTTAAACTCTTTATAGGAAGGAAGTCCTACTTGTTCTTTAATTTCACCATTGTTGGTAAGAGATGAAGGGGAAAACAAATAACACTACACTACTAAACTGGTTCCAAGTAGTAGTGACATGTCGGACACAGATTCATGTAAACGTTGTCCTTACACAAGACCTGATGGTTTCTCAAATATTGCTTAGCGTTACATGACTAAATAAAATACAGTTCTTGTGTGATTTTCTTCCATGTCTTGTGAAATTACATCGAAAAGCTTCAATGCGTTTCAAGCTATAGACCACAATAAAGTGATGCAAGATTGGAAACCAGAAGATTGCAAATAAAACCTTCATAGTTTTACATGCATATGTAAATAAACGCCATTGATTTATCAGTATGTTTTCTTTTTTTAAATCAAATTAGAGAACAATTATAAACAGAAATGTTCAAGTCCTACTACGGATTATGTTTTGGATTCCACATTGTTACTAGGTCATGTGAATATACTTATGAATACTTTCTGTAAAACATTCCACTTTTCTCCGCCTCTGTTTCGGATTATTATCAAGTTAATTGGTAGATCTCCAGACGGTCTCATGTCTTCTGCAGCATATAACAGATATTTTTCCAGGATCTCAAGTTTATCCAGCTCCATCTATCTTCCAATCCAGACTAACCCTCTCCATTCAAAAGAAAAGACTCCACATAGCATGATGCTGCCACTTACTTGTTTTACACTAGGCATGATGAGGTAAACAATGTTACTTTTCCTCCAACACTTAGTTTTATAACCCTATGGTGATCTACTGTATCTCTGATCTCTGAGGTCCTCAAATCTCAGCTGGTTTTTGATTGAGACGGCACACAGGAGGACTCTGTAAACTAATTAGTTAACGTTGAAGGCAGTTGATTAAACTAGTGATTATATTTGTAAGAAATCTTCTTGCAAAAATGTTTTACTGTCTACTTTCTGTTGGTTTATCACACAAAAATACCAAGGAAACAATCAGTTTGTGGTCGTATTGTGACGAAATGTGGAAATGTTCAAGTAGCATGAATAGTTTCAGAGTAAACTTTATTTGAAGTTTAACATACTATTGAGAAATTCAAACACTGCATGTAAAACATATGAAACATTTAATATGGGCCTCCTAAAAAATTAAATCGCCAATAGTGAAACTGAACCCAAACAAAGCACATTCCCAACCAACACTCAAATGTTAATCTCTGCTCAAAATTCCCTCCTCTCAGCTTCTTTAAAACAGTCAGACATAGACTCTTTAACTGTATAGTTCTTGCTTCCGAGTCTCATCAGATGGAAACAATTTGCTGCCATTGTTGCAGGACTTGTCCAACATGTCCACCCTGTCTGTTAGACACAGTGAAGCTGATGGGTTTAACCTTGAAACATATCTTTCCTGAAACAGAGGAGCTAATGTTTCTTCCACTTAACGTGATCTCACCTCTAAGTTATGCTCATATGGACATTATTTAGTCAGATGTATGTTCTTCAGTAAACTGAGACGTCCACACACCTGCGGACTACCATGTACTGCTCAATAAAAACAACAGGAGCAACTCAAACTGAATGTTCGGTTCTGTGTGTTGGCCTCAGAGTCTGCGGGTTGTTTATACAATATAACAAACAGTTTTATATCGAATTGTGGAGAGGTTGCAAAAATGAAAAGTTAATTGGGGTAAACATTGTGTCAGACTACTGTTAAAATGCACAATGGGCAAATCAGAGGAGAGATTCTGAAGATGTCTCAGCCTACGAAGTTTATTTGCAGAGTTTGCCGTCTGACGTATGCAATGTGAAGCATTACATAAACTCTTGTGGAAAAGGACTATCGCAAACAAAATTCAGTCAGGCTTACTCTTTTTTTTTCTTTTTTTTTCACCGCATCTCAGCTGCCAACTTTTGAAGTCATCGCACTGTTACCTTCCCACTGCAGCTGGCCTTGTAGCAATTACTTTGGCCTCTTCATAATGACTTCACCAGACAGCCTTGCATTGCAGAGCTCTCTCATCAAATTTGGTGCTCTGAATCTTAACGTACCACAAGTTTTCCCGTGAGGCTTATAGTTCACACTTCATTGCAGACAGCTGGTCTGTTTTTATGCATTTTCAGATTCAATAGACTCATTCCCAGTTCTCATTGTTATTTGTTAAAGGCTCAGTCCAGTTGCCCTAAGACACAATGACCCGACATATAATTCACAATGAGGTTTTGTGTGTTTACCTTGTCCCCTGGATGAGGTCTCATTACAGACACGCGGTCATAGCCCTTTTTCAGGAGAACCCAGAGTGCATCAAGTTTGCTCTGCAAAGAATACGAAATGAAATTTGATGTTTTACAGAAACTTACTTAAAACCATACAAGTAAGCTATTGTTTTAAAACAGAAATCTGTATAAGACGTCTTTTGAACCGACAAACAGATTTGGTTCCCGACAGTCGTGAAGTGTCTTTTCAAAATTTTAAAAACTGTAAATATTTCAGGGATGTGAGCAGAAAACACAGCTGTTTTCCCTCCCAAACTGCTGGCTTTGGAGTCCGCCTCCTTGGAGGTCAGTCCAACAGGAGTCTGATTGCTATTAGTAATCCCCCGCTGACTGGAAACGCTTCACTCCATTAACCCCATACTGGCCTTCAAGGACGGCGCCGCATCCCAGCAGTCAACAAACATTGTTGCCTTAATCTGTCTCGGAGCGTTTTCAATGCACGTTAGGATTATACTTTATTATCCTGATTAGCGGTGAAATAATGTTCCTGCAGAACTTGTAGATGATCAATGACACATGTTTACAGCTGGAAAAGAAAGCCTTTATTCCTAAAGAGGTATGAATGAGCTGTGAATGTTTTGATAAATTTAATGTTTGCTGAGATGAACTCCCAAGGTTATTTAGCATTCATCTTTCGTTTAAATCTTTAACCTCTGTTACATTACCAGAGACAGAGTTACTTTTAGCGCTGTGGTGGGATATAAACAGTCTGCCTCTATAAGTATGAGAGAATAAGGAAAAGCTTTAGGCTCACTTCGAACAAGCAAAATTTGGAAAATCAGACTTTGCACTCTTTTTTGTTTTTGTGTTAAAAATTTATGTTAAGGTTTGCTATATTTGCTGGTATCTGGCTCCGTGTGCCTGCTATGGTACCTTAATGGGTGAGTACCACTTGTGTGGCGGCAGAGGTTTCTGCATGCCGTTGTTGAGGACCCGAACGGTCGGCAGCTCATACTCGTGTTCCGGCATCTTCACTTTGGCATTTTTGGCTTTCTCCAGCTTTGCTCCTTCTTCTGTTGAACCTTTTTCACCCCAGCGAACCTTGAAGCAAAGGTTAATCGGTGGATTATGTCACCCCACTCAACATCTTTTATATCTTTGTGAAATGATTATTGAAGTTATGTCAAAATAGCTCTGGTGGCTTGGTTTGCATGTTTTACAAATTAGTACTTTATCTCACCTCCATTCTTTTGATCCCCCCCACACCTCTTCCTCCGTAGTAGGAGGCATCCACAGTTGGCCATTTTTTCTTAGGCGTTTCAAAATCTTCATCGTCCTATACGAGAGCAACATGATGAGTACATTATTTTACTACATTGGGCCTTAAAGAAATATTTTCCGAAGGTAAATTAAGCAAGAAGCTGATATTTGGAACCCACTCTCCATTTACTGGCATCCCAGTAAAGATATCTAAAATGTAC
The DNA here is from genome assembly GCA_032876305.1 of Orestias chungarensis. Lineage (NCBI taxonomy): Eukaryota > Metazoa > Chordata > Actinopteri > Cyprinodontiformes > Cyprinodontidae > Orestias > Orestias chungarensis. Next base: position 2,947,280 of record JAVLVB010000891.1, on the reverse strand, counting down.
TAATATAGTATATTGCTTTTATGCAGTTTTCTGACCTTTTTTTCCTCTTCCTCATTGTAAAGGGTGTTTAAACAAACTTGCCTTTTCATGGCAGTCCAGTTCGACTTGTTAAGCTTGTTCCCATTTATTTTACTGCATATATGGTGAGAAGCTGTTTAGTTTTGAATGAAGACACAGTTTTCTTGTTTTTTCTACTTATCGGATTGGTAAAGAGAGAGGTTTTTCCTTGTTACATCATTTATTTACACAACTTGGAGACAGGAAACCACAAATTATTTGGTAAACTTTTACAGAAAATCAATTTAACTTAAAAACAAAAGTTTTAACCCAATAAATATACAGCTCAGTTTGCTTTATACAAAAATTTAGCGTTACCAAAAACTACAGACTATTTTGTGAAAAATAAGATTCTTCATATGAAGCTTCTTCCTTACAAAATTAATGTAATCAAATAAAGTAATTTCTGACTGTGAGATTATTGTACTACAAAAAATAAATAAATAAAGGGCACATCTTTTATTGAATTGCTAATATATTGTTAGTTGTATTTTTCAAATGTATGCAAATAGCCAAAAAGAAATCTTAAATTTCTAAGTAAACAATTTTAATTTTAGGTCTGTTAGGATTACCAAAACTATTTATGTTTTCTATGTGCCACAATGATCAGAGAAATTATCACTTTGAAAAGGGCCTATTTTCCTAAATCTCAGAGGTTCCCATACATTAAGGTTACAATGACTTTATTGTGGAAAGTCCTGTTCATTATGTCAAGACTTTGCAAGCTTTTATCAGGTTATTTATAAAACTTGAGGTAAATGGAGGCACACGTGCAAATGTGGGCAACACTTCAAAACAGACACGCACAAACCTGAACCAGATACTTTATGTCTGTCAGAAGGAATGGACCAAATGTTCAACAGATGTTCAAAACTCTGGTGTTTTGCCAAAAAACAAACAAAAAAACTTTGGTAATCCCTAATAACCTAAAATAGAAAACGTGTATCAGATTGTTTATACAATGTATTTAACTATCTGATTTCAACTGTATATCTTTGCACATTTAACGATTAGGCTGCAAACAGCCTGTCTGACTCAAGATCCACCTGGTCATCGTATGACAAAAAGAACTCTAGACAACTAAAAAGGTTTTTAGAGAATTTAAAGCACGATGCACAATAAATCTTGGGTTGACTTGAGTTGTGTTGTTTCGTAAGTTGTTGTTTTTCCCTAAAGACTTGACTTTAGTCAATTCCTTGATGTTAACTTTATACAACAAGATCAGCTCGGTAAAATTACCTTATATTAGGCTAATTAACTACCATTTAAATGTCACAGTCAGCAGTTGAATGGTAATTACACAACTAAAACACTGGCAGCTGGTGAGCTCCTAAATCTTAGGCAGTGTTTCTCTTTTTTGTGGCTGCGAAACACAGAGAGGAGACGTAGATGTCGCCGTCCCTACCGAACTGTCCTCCACAGGTGGGGGTGGCGGTTCGTGGATGATCTTTGGGAACCAAACAAACGAGAAACAAAATGTTAGCACAAGTTAAAGGTCAAAAAACTGTTTGTTTGGGAGGTTTTTTAAATAGCAAGCACAGGAAGGCGTAGTCTCTTTGCAGCAAGATGGTTAGACAACACCATATGGCTAAGGTCCCGGTGTTTTCATTTTGATCTCCACTATTTACAAGATCAGTGAGCTGACCTAAAAACCTGCTCCCCAGATTCTTTTGGCTTGAGATCGTTGATTAGGAAGAACGAAGGGTCGTAAATTTGGTTTCTGTGTATCGACTTTCTTTATGAAACCATCTGAAGTGTCATTATTTTTCACCACATACTTTCATAAATTTCTAATCCAAACATTCTTTTACAGCCTAAAGAAGAGAATCAAAGCTGGCTTTAATAAACACAATCTTTCAGATTTTAAATTCTTCTTAAACTAAATGCTTCTGCAGGTTTTTTAACACCTGTTTCTTGAAATCTTGATCCGCATTGGGATTCCCCATGGTAACCTGGCTACATTTTTCCCAAACACGTTCTTTCAGATCAGACTAAGCAAACGAACAAGGACAGAAAAACTGGATAGAGAAGAAGGCCATAATATAACAGCTGACATCTCTCATTGGCAACTGCCAGCTTTCCAGTTTCCAGCACTGGAAACTTTGGAGGGGAATTTTGAGCAGAGATTAACATTTTAGTGTTGGTTGGCAATGTGCTTTGTTTGGGTTCAGTTTCACTGCTGGGGATTTTATTTTATTTCCTAGAATCTCTAATAACATACCTGACAATAAAGCTGATTCTGATTCAAACCATTTCTTAGTAGCGTTAGCAAGACATTGCAAGAGGTTTGTCGTATTGTTGGAAAATAAATGTTCTGCAAAGTCATGGGTCTATTGCAGGTGGAAACAAAATGTCCTTTATCCTGCTGCATTTATGCTACCTACTAAGGTTCCAAGCCACTGCTACTACTGTGCTTTGAAGTGGGGATAGTGCGCTGGTGGCGATGTCCTGTGTTTGGTGTCCACCAAGCAATATGTACTTGTATGATGTCCAATAAACTCTATTTTGGTCTTGTTACACCAAATAATTTTGTTACTTTTGACCATGGATTCACCCAAGTGCCTTTGTTTCACTATTTTTGAACATTTTCTTGAACAGTTATTTTATCATTGCCACGCTTTAACTGCTGAAGAACCTGCATGTAGATCCTTCATTGTAATGATTGGTGTCCTGATATCCTCTCTTGCTAGTCTCTGCTTGCAGAGTCACTGGGTTTGTGACGACAACCTGATCTAGGCAGATTTACATGTATGATATTCTAATATATGTCATGTTTGTTTGTTTCTTTTATATCATTTTGTAAAGATCTGTTTTCTCTTATAAGTTAAATGTTTGTATCCTTTTTTGTAAAAAATTCAAATTTTGTTGATTGATTTGTAAAAGCAGTAAAACATTTAAAATGTCCAAGGGGCTGAATACATTTTATAGGTACCGTACCTCGAAAGATGCAGTTGCAGCAACGGATGGTTCTAGATAGTCTTTTTCCCGAAGAACAGTGAATAGCTATTTTTATTAAAAAATTTAACATCTGACACCCATGTGTCATTTCATTTGATGTTCATAACAAAGCATTTGTTTGTGATGGTCCGTCACATGAAATTACAATAAGCTGCATGAAAGTTTGTGATGATATGCAGAAATCTTTAAGGAGGGGAAAATACTTTTACATGCACTTTTACAAAAGATTGACTCCAGTGCAGTCCTAGATGCTGGGTGACTGTCTATATTTCAGTTCCCCGAGAAAGACACATAAGAGCCCTTTAGATATCTCACCACAGTGCAGCAGAGAGGCCAGAACCACCACAGCAGAGCTACAACTAGGAGCAGCATGAGGATAAGCAGAGCTATGGCCAGGAGGGTCCCATCAGACTGTAACAGAGACAGAATAAGCAACATTGCGTTGTAAAACATGAGCTAAATTGAAGCCAAATCTCTCTGCTTACTGCTTTGTACAGAAGAAGCTCTTGGATTTATCTATCACACAGATCTGACTTCAATGTTTTACTGCTTTCATTTATAATGCCTTGTTTTTAGATTCTTTTTAGCAGCACATGAAGTTCATCTTCTCCTGCTGCTGCGTTGTGCTCTACTCACACATTTCACGGTGGTAATGGTGACTGAGCTGGAGATAAAACTAAGTCCCTCGTTCATACTGACGTCCAGATTTGCTGCTCTGGAGAGGAAAAATAAAAAGATCCAAGTTGTCATTTACAGTCAGCCTTTCCTTTAGAAAAGCAACAAACAGGTTTCATGCCATCATTTATTTAAATAAACTTAAAGACTTACATGCCCTCCTCCTGAAGGACTGGAGCAGGGCACAGAAGATACGTGTCCTCGACAGTCAGGGGCTTCATCGCTGCAGAAACAAAAAAGGTTATTATATATTGCTGAAATCGTCCTACTTTGTTTTCATATACCCCATATCACAAATTAAAAAATCAGAAGCTATAACAATATAGTTATTTTCGGCTGATTTTAAGAGAAAGGGTTTAATAGTAAATACACCAGCAACAGCGATAACTGCAGCCTTGAGAAGATCTTCATATATGCTTTAACAATTTAGAGGAGCTTCAAAAGGGCTACAATTGTTGCATTCCTCCTCTCTAAAGACTCAACATCAGAAGCCCAGATCGTTCTTCTCATATTAAAGTAATGTTTTCATTTCATTAAAAATCCAGGAAGGCACGGAATCTATGTCACTTAAACTCTAGTGTGAAGTTTCCCCAATAAGTGATGAGTCTGGAAGCCATGTCTTCTGCTTTTGTTGGCCCACTCTGTTTTCTAAAGACAATCATTTTTTATTTTCCATAAGTGGGTGGCACCTGCCCACTGCCAAAGGCATAGAAAAGCTGGTTCAATGATGATGCTTTTATTGGACTTGATAGCCCAACAAACTTTCCAAACCTGAACCTTGTATATTACTATCATGATTTTAGGAGAAATATCAGCAAAGTATTTGAAAATCCTGCAATGGAAGGAAAAACAACTGGAGGTTTTACCATTTTACCAATCCCAATCATTCATTGCCTATAACAGATCTTCCATTCATCCTCTCAGGTATGATCAGCAGCTTGAAGCAACTACCAATTTGCAGGGTAGCAGTGATTTCTATTTTCAACTCCGAAATGCAGGACTTTTTAAAAATTTGATAACTCAGCGCTATGTTATGTTGGTTTCCGAAGACCAAAAAATAAGAAAATAAAGAAAAAATGCTATGCTTACTTTTGAGTAAGTTTAAGGATGTTAAAACTTTTGCAATGCCTTTTGAGTTCTCCTGTTGTTCAAAGGAGCAAACATTGTGATTCGAGCCTCATGCTTGTCTAGCCGGGGGGACAGCATACCCCAGAACTGAGCAGATCGAGCGAAGAAGCTGTTTTTCCTAAGGACACAAGGAGCAATGAAAAGAGGAGACAGCAGGGGTGGAGGTGTCCCATTTCTGATAAGAACAGCTCCACGCCAGAACAAAAAAGGCCAAACCTCCGAGCCGATCTCTTTACTGTCCATGGACTCGTCTAAAGCAAAAGCTTTGCAGGAGAAATTCCAGTTTAAGAGCGAACTGGAAGTGATAAGCCGCTGTCTGCGCATTTTCCAAAGAACTCCTTCAGGACTCTGGCTATCATCGTAAGTCTGCATCAGGATGTTTTATTGGAGTGGTTACTCTGCGAGAGGTCATTCTTTTTTGTTAGCTCCAGACAAGTGACCAGAGTTTAGCCTTACCCAGTAAACTATGTAGAATATTGCTTCAAAAAGGAGAAATATGTAAACTTTGATACAATGCCGGCAATACAAAACATTGCTGAACTTGCTTGATACATTGAGTACCTCTTAAAAATTTACCAGCACAAAGTAAAATTGAAAGACATAATAAAAAAGGAATGACTGATTAATGTAACCTAATAATGTGAATCTGTAAAGAAAGTACAAAAGGTTGTGCATTTTTTTCAACAAATATGCCAAGAATTCTCCATATGTCAATATCAGTGGCTGCAAAAGATGGACACGGGGTGGTGGTTCACCTTCAGCAGCAAAACCATCATTAATATTCAACCAGAACAAAAATCTGATTTTTTTTAATCTAAGCTTAAGCATCTGTTGGAATGGCATACACATAAGTCCTATTCGCAAAACGTGTCAAGACTATAACATTTATGTTTACAAATGTCATTTCTCAATCTGAATGTGAAATATTTCCCTTGGAATGATATGCAAAATTTCCATCAGTAGATGTGCAAACAATCGCAGTGGAAGTTGATTTAACAAAATATTGATTGAAGGGAGCTAATTAATAATGTGTACCAAAGCAACTTTAGAACTGGCAGGATAGTGTGTTCAATGTTTAAAGTGTTAAATTGTTTAAGCCAAAAATAAAAGTTTCTGTTTTATACTTTGTTTACTTGAAAGAAACCTGGAACATCTTGTGTTTTTCAAAGGTGCAAAGCAGAGAATTGTTTACATAAGTAAATATTTCACTCAAAGTAGAATAAATAATTCTAAAATCATTCCATGTTTTGCAGTAATCACCCACTTGTCCAGAGAAACATCTGTCGCCTTACGGCGGACATCTCAGGACAAGACTAGCCAACTCCCTGCAGGCATGACTGTTTTTGCTGCTACTTTTTCCTCGAAATACAAACTCAAACATCAATTCATCTGTTTAACACATGTCGTGGCCCAGTGCCTCTTTCCTTCTCTTTTACCGTTTGACGAGATCTGCCTAGTATGCAAAGGGTAAGGAAGAACACATCATCAAAGAAAAGGCTTTTATCTGTGGGAGCTCGAACCATGACCCAATTGTCTTCCCTAAAGTTTACCTTTCGTAGGAAGTAAACAAATTCCACAAAGATTGTGTGTAAACATTCTCAAGAAGCGAATTGGCCTGAAAGAAGAAAACAGAGCTGATATATGCTCCGGTGTCCACAGAACAGGATTTCAAAATCCCAGTCTCTTTAATTACTACGCGACGGCAGACATTTTGAACTTGACTGATGGTAAACATCTTTCTCTGCATCTCCTATAGAAAGCACATAGAGTGGGTGAGTGTGGGGGGGTTAATAGTACTGCCATTACAGTAAGCAGCTTGTGTTTGTGTGGATCTTTTATCTCTGTTTGCCCTGTGTGTGGTGTAGGCTTTCTTTCATCTCCTGCTTTCTGTCTGTCATCAGCCTATAAAACAACCCAGAGTGTTGCCTTTAAAAGGGCCAAGATGCCAGTAGCCCCAGTAAAGCTGCTTGTTTGATCGAGGATGCTTCCAGCTGATCAGATCACTCTTCTCCCTCGCTTGTTGTTCCAGCTGCTTTTACTGTAAAACAACTGAGTTACCAGCTCTGCAGCTCTGAGTCACTTAAAGTCAGTGTTGTGTGTTGTGTGCAGAAACCTTTTGTTGGAGAGGGTTTACTTACTTTTGGTCACTGTGTCGTTGATCCGAAAGCTGCACAAAACCTTGTCGACGTTTCTGGCATGGAGGAACCCGTTTCCTGTCACCAAAACCTGAAATGTTTCTGAATGGAGGATGTAAGACAGGGAAACGTCAACTCAGCAACATGTGCCTAATAGCTAATAGGCTAGTGTAATTATATTTTAGAATCAGAAAAGTCTTAGGTATGAAACATTAAAACTGTTTAAATTGCCCTCCCACAAGTTTTTTTACCCTAAAGAAAAACGTTGTTTTAAAACCAACAGTACTTCTGTAACAGAGTTACTATTATCCTATATAAGTGATGAATATGGTGCAAATAACAGATAAAGATGGATGTTAAACAAAAAATGTGTTTCTTGATTTAAAAAAATAATCCAATAGGTAGTCACTGTTACTTTGTTTTAAACACTTTTTGTTACAAGTAGTTAAACATAACTGTAGGAAATTACCAGAAAACCGAACTTACCAAAAACCTCTATTAAAATGTTAGAGCAGGTACACAAATCTCTGTTTGGTATATTTCTCATTAGCTCTACCTCCTCAAAAGATCCATCACCTTATAAACCTTTGTCTGATATTTACATCGCCCATTGTGTATGTTCTGTTTGTCAGATTTGAATGTATTGAGTATATTGCCTGTTGTGAAATTTTATCAAACTGTTTGGTAGGGGAGAGTTGCACCTACTCCAGTTGTCTCCTATTTATGTTAATTGTTAGGAAGATCATTTTGTATGTTTGTATCATTTGCTTTTATTGGAGTTAGGTAGGTTTCTCTATTTTTTCTTTCTATCTTTATGATAGAACACACAATTCTTGTTTTTAAAGATTGAAATTGTTATCAGCTACAACTCTGATAATAGCTTGAAAGAGACGTTGTACAAATGATAACGAATATATTTTTTTAGTATATGTCTCTGACTGTAAAAGATGTTTGAACATCCTAATATATGTAATCTTTCGATCCTTAGCATGACATTAGATGTATTCTTTATTTCCTTACTTATCATAGATAGCATTATTGATATCTGTATTTTTTTTACCTTTAAACACAAATGTTCATGAAAACTTTATGATGTGCTCCATTACACCTACATCTTTTGAAATCCCCAAAAATTGAAATTTTCAAGCTGTTTGTACCTAGATATCAAAATAGAATATTTTAAATAGACAGAGGACATAAAAAAGTAAGTCCTCGTCATTGCCATCCTACCTCCTGCACATATGCTGGAAGGCTCTGCTGCCAGGATCTCGATGCAGGACTTCTTTAGAATCTAAGAAGAAAAACAGCTACGCTTATTTCTATTCTCACATTGTAAACAGTTAGATGTGTTAACCGTTGTGCTGTAAAAGATTTACACGCATTCATCACTATCTAGAAAATAGCCCGCTGTAACCCCTGAGAAGTGAGAGGGTTGATTCATAACCCAGTGGCACACTCACGTGGGTAAGAAGCAGCAGCTTTCAGTTTATTCGTAATCTGATCCAGATGTCTGCAGCTGCCTGACCTTTTCTGCTTCTCCAAAAATAAAACCTTTCCACTTTGCTAAAAACTTTTTTTTAAAGTTTAATATTTTCAAGGAATAATAGAAAACTAAACATGGAGCTAATACTGGAAGTCCAATAAATAGAATTACTCAGAAAGGATAAACATTTGTATTGTGAAAGTGGAGCAACAAACAGGAGCTTACCGCATCTATGACTCCTTGCAGAGCCTCAAATCCACCGTTTACAGGGAAGACGTGGTCTTTACTGTCAGCAATCTTCGCCAACTACAATGAAGAAAATCCTTACAGCTTCAAAATGGCCGGGACAGATGATTCAGGTTGTAGCTATAAGGCTTTTGCTTAACTTAGATGCCTCATGTGTTGACTGTGTCTTGCAACTGTATCACTACCCTGTGAATATTTTTAAATTACAACCACAAACTACAATGTATTGTATTAGGATTTTATGACAGACCGACACAAAGATGTAGAGGATGACTCCAGTACCAAACAATATCTCAGTTTAAAGTTATCAGTTTAATGTTAAGTAATAATGTTTCCTTTCCTATGTAAAGACTGGTGGTGGAACCTTCATGCTATGGGGTTTTTTCTTTATTCAGCAGTGACAGGGCATCCCAGCATACGCCTCACACCACTCTAAAGCGTAAAATTTAACAGTGGTGGTTTTACGTTCCAGTGCATACAGGGCCCCTTTATGCACGTTTTAAATCTGAAATTTCTTTGAAAATGTCAAATTTGCTGTTGACATCAGCTGTCTATCCAACCCTACTGAGATGCAATCTTACAAGAACTTACACCAAAAATATACTTCTATATGAATTTAAATGCCACACTTTTCAGATTTATGTGCAAAAAAAAAATGCAATATTTATCTTTGACCTCAAAGTTATGAGCTACTTTGTCTATTAAATAAAAATCCTATTAAAGTACATTGATACTTGTAGTTGTACAGGCACAAAAAATGTAGCAGTTCCAGCGTCAGTAAAAATACAAAATTTACTTACTTAGAAAAAAAAATTATAATTTGAAAAAATAAAAAAGGCTCATTGACTTGACATAACACAGTTTGCTTTTGCAATTATGCATTTAAGCATTAAATCTTAAATGCATAATTACATATTACTTATCTTTGAATTTTACACTTTTGGGTTTTGTGGAAGTTGAAAGCTTTAACTCATCGTGAAGCTTTGATGTCATGAAACTAAAACTTCAAAAACGAAAACCACACCTGTGTCTCATTGAAGTCCTTGACTCCAACGCAGTAAACCGTGGCACCCAGACTTCTGGAGCGGTTTGCCTGTCAGGTATTGCACAGAGAATCACAGTGGAAACAGGAAGAAGCTCAACGCCTGGCTTTAATTATACCTCCGTGTTTCACAGCATCATCCACAACATGCTCTTACCCAGGACTGTTTGTTTTGCCTTTACAAGCAGTTGAGCAATACTGCTCCACTGCATAACAACATTCAAATGCCAAATAATCTGTCTGCAAAACATAATATGTAGTGCCTTTTGTTGATTTTACAGGAAACGATTCCTCTTTAGTTTGTTGGTGACAGTTAGTGACGTTGAGACCTCTCATATTTTCCAAGAGGCCTATCTGCTGCTACCAGAAATCTCGGATTAGTCTCCATAGTCAACATGTATCTACAGCCATAAAAGCAGCAGATACAAACATTCCTGCATGGAAAGGTCTGAGTATCAGATAAATCATTAGATCCCAGTGACGACAGGGAGATAAGATGATGATATATTTCATGGCAGCTGTTCATCTGGCGCGTTCACTTGATCTCTCACAAGTTAAAGTTTGTGACATGTTGTTTTTATCCGTCTCACCTCCCGCTCTGCGTAAAAGAAAAGGTCCGTATGCAGCTCTCCATCTGTCAGAGCTATGATAACACTAGCAGTGCGGTAACCTTAACACACAAGCAAGAAAAAAAAACATATTTGTTATTGTCAAGGTTCCTTAGCTTTTTTTTCCCTTTTATTTAACAGATCATTTGTCAGCTGGTTAAGTACAAAAACAACCGATCTATCCCTCAGGTTTATCATAAACTAAAAGACAGTAATGAAATTTCAGTCCATGTAAAAGTTTCGAATCAATGGAGACTAAAAAGGTGCCAATCCCTCCAAAAACCACTGTAAAAAACTCGCATAATCAAGTATGACTTTCATTTACATACTGTCTAGTAGTCATAAAAACATGGAGTTTGTTTCAAAAAGAGTGTAAAAGATGAAGCTTACAGTCTAAGAACAGCATCATGCTATGGGAGTTCCTTACTGCCAGCTCTACTAGTGTGTCACACAGAGAGGACAAAATAATGAAGGGCAAACACCAAGCACTTTAACTTATCCTATATCGATTACATCTACATGGTTAAGACAGCTGGATGTTATGAGAAAGCCTAAAAACTGGAATCACTCCAACCTCAAATTTAATGACAATTGAAGGATGATGCGTATAAGCTCAGCCTGTGTAAAAAAAATTAACACGTATCAATAACCCTTACTATTTTGCATAAGAAGAGTGGCCAAATCTCTAGCAAGAAGTGTATAACTAACGGGACATTTAATTTGCGCATTTTTAAATTTATTAAATAAAAAATACTGTTATATTCATTTGAGAATCAAACAATTACAACCTCTAAATTTAAATAAAAATAAAGCTAAGAATAATGGGACAGTATGTAAGCTTGTCATGGTTATTTTTTTTATAATGTTCTGTCTGGGTTTCAGCTGTTGGTCTCATTTTTAGTTTCAGACCTAATGTTTTCTTTGTGGTCTGTTTTTTAACCTTGACAATCCCTATCTTTCCTCACAATACCATGTTCCATTGGTTGCCTGATCCTTACCAGCATGCAGTCATTCCTTTCAGTATTCTTTAGCATGCCCTACCATTTAATTAGTCCCTGTATAATTCAGTTTTGTGAATCCCACAGTGTTCTCAGATTTGCTCAGATATAGAAAATGTTTGGGCTGACTTGAGCAGACTGCATAATGATTTGCTTGCATCTAATTACAGCTGCAGCCAAAACGGACATTTTTAATTAATCCAGAAGGTTATTACAGGAGAAAGTAAAAACTATTTGCAAAAGGAAAACCAAAGTAACTTGCTGAAAGTAGGCATATAATATTTTACAATTTTGATCAAGTTTTCTTAAAATAAGAATCTCAAAACAACACATGCTTCTTCATGCAACTCACAGACCCTTAGAGCCATGTTGTAATTTCTGTTGGCAACAGAAAAAAACCCACCTTCAATGTTTCCATGGTAAATCTGCTCACTAGCCTGCAAAAACAAAAGAGAAAACCTAAAACAGTGAAGCAAGCAGTGAATGAAGCAAAGCAACACTCTGCTATAACAAAGGAACCGTGCATAGCTCTGGACTGTGTGGCTCTTGTTTGTGGAGCCGGGATTGAGATAAAGCCATTGGCAGCTCTGAGCTGGATGCAGACCACTCACCCTCTGGATGCCTTCATGCATGAAAGTGTCTCCTCCTGGGCGAACTTCATGGAGCTCCTCAAGACCTTTATGGATCCGTTCCCTGGGGGAAAACAGAGAAGAACAGATAATGCTATCTGATCGAAAATATGTACTCTGTCAGAATCATTTGTGAATATAACTCTGCACTGAAAACTGAGACTATAAGGTTCGTCACAAAACATTGGTTTCCATAACAGCGGCCATTTAAGAAAATACAACCAACGTGTAACAGATGTGGAAACGTCAATACGCACATACGAAGTGTTGCAAAACTTCTAATAGAGGTCAATAACATTAAAACCGAAATCTTCAAAGTATTTTATTAGGATTGCATGTACTGTAAAGGATTGAACCAAAGTAAAACATAACCGTAGTTTAGAAGGAGAAAAGTGCAAAAAATATTTTACAAATAAAATAAGAACTTGTTTATATATCCACCTGAGTCAGGTAATTTATGGTCATGAGTCTTTTAGTTTTAGTTTTGCAGACGGCTTTGCTCATGTACACACATTGACATTCTTGCCAACCCAATTCCTTACAAACACTTTACGGCAATTTGGATTGGACAAAGAAAATTTTTGGAGACACATTTTTGAAGTATCGCCACAGATTCCCAATTACATGGTTTGATGCTTTGACTGAGCCCTGGACATCCGGCGCATGTAACTCACGCTGTTTGTTTGCATGAATTTTGATTTTATTATTATTCAGTCATTTAAAATCAGACAGTATATTATTAAGAAACATGGCTAAATATAAGTGTGCCAAATGTTGCCATTTGGACTATTTTCCATTCATAGTCCCAGGCAGCTTGGTGCAAAAGTTTTTTAAGAATGAAGAAAAAGTGAGGAAAACAAGGAAATCATATTAAGAAAATAAATCCACTATACAGTAACCAACAGATGATTATTAAGGCTAATAAAAAGATCCCGAACTAAGCTACAAAATATGATTAAAACACAAAGGATCAAGACAAAAATAACTTGATTAATCGATAAAAAGTCTTGTTTGAGATACTTATATTTGCATAAAGCTGAAATGAATTCAGGTTGTTGGAAGAAATGCAACAAAAGCTAACTTTGGTTTAATCTGACCACAATACCTTCTGTCACATTTGTCAGTGTGAACGGTTTGGCTTCCAGAAAACTTCAAGAGGGAATTTACCTGACTTTCTTTTACCAATGGACTTTATAGTGACTAGCAGTGGCAACTCGCGGCAGTGGTTTTATTTAGTGGTTCAGAGTGAAGTGGACTGAATGTAGCTTAGACTTTTCAGATTTTATTTAAAAAATAAATAAAAACAACAACAAAAAAAACATTCAAAAACAATTTAGTTTACTTTCTGTTCTAAAGTTAAAGCATTACTTTGAGTTCCTGTGTATAATGATTTGTGACAGTGTCGAAACTATTTTAAATATTTATGAAGGAAGCATCGAACCTGTCGGAAGATGGTCTGGCTGTTTAGGAAATGTTATTTCGCAAACTGTTTATGAAATGTCAGAACCAAATAATAAAGTACTTGCCCAGGCTAACAAAACTATTGCAGCAAAAGAAAGTATCTGTCTGGATTCTCTGCTTGGTCATAAAAATTATGGTTTATAACTACACAACATCTTTCCAAAATCTGCTGCTTTACTCTGTCGTTTAAGCAGTATAAAAGAAAAGCAAAAGATTATTAGCGAGTTAAGGACATCCGCTCCCACCTGTCTTCTGTCAGCCTCATCAAGATCCGTCCCTCGGTGGAGAACACAATGAAGGACATCCGCAACTGTGGGCTGGGGTGAGGAGGGCAGATCACAACAGAACAATACAAGATTAGTAATCGGGTTCAACAGTCGTTTTCCCACTGACTCTGGACTATTACCTTATGAATTTATGGGCCAGGTGTTCGACAAAGTGGTAGATTTCAATCCAGTGGTCCTGCACACTTCCAGATCTGAAAATAAAGCAAAGAAATTACGTTTCAGCCACAGTCTGAGCACGTCAGCGATTTATATTGATGAAGTCTTTGCTCATTTTGTTTGCATTCAGTGAGATTTTATGTTTTAGATCATTGCAATGTTTTTATAAATATAAACAGTAAGGACCAGTATTGGCGCTTTTGAAAATATTTTTTTTTCAAACTAAATACTTTCTTTCATAGTAGTTGCTAAAAAGAATGCAATATTTTGCCAGTAGTAATTAAGATTTATAAGACACTCAGAAGTATTGTGTATTTGTTTTCCATTGATGCCAAGCAAGACATTTTTCCATAAAAGCACAGTGTGCTTCAATGTTATTGTGAATAAAGTCAACATAGTTTCCGATAGAACGAATTAACAAATAAACGATACCAAGATACATTCCCATGATAACCTTCCAATAAACCTGCTCCAGTGCATAACAACAGCTGGTCGTGTTGTAATTTCCTTCTGAAACCTGCTTCATATTTGTTTGTTGTTTCTTACAGGAAGACAGGATAAACACATTTCTCCTATTGTTGCTTCTTTGAGGGGTGAATATGTGAGGAAATGAGAATCAGTCCTCATATTGCCTTTAAAAAGCATTCATACACTGGCTTGGATAGCTCCAAAGACTTTGGCATTGTCTCCAAGAGTAACAGAGACGAAGCCCTTCGTGACTGAATAATTGTTCAACGCATACGATGTAATGTTTAACTAAGTATTCTAGAAATAGGAATTTGTGTTTGAGAATTTATGTTTATACATGAGGGACCATGAGAGAAAGCCCTGACCATAGCAAGCTTATATCTTTACAGGGATCTTATCGATGTCCTAAATGCAAACGAGAGAAAAGTCAGTCCAGCCAAGCTTGGAAATTATGTGGAGAGGACAAACATTCCAAATTATGTTTGGGTTTTCAAAAATGAGTTTTATCTAATTGATTTTAAACATCTTATTTAAATTTTAGAAGTCCAGAAAATTAAGACCAGCATCCTTATAAGAATCCATAACAGTTTGTTTCAGGTAGAGCAATCTGTTCTTCCAAACAAAGTTATCTTGTTATTGAAGTGTTGTCGTTGTTGTTGCGGTGTAGAGGCAGGGCTACACATGCTACACTTCATGTACCTTCTGCCTAAGCAAACATAGTTCTTTATTTTAAAGACAAATTTAATAGTACCTACTAATTTAATTCATGTTGGGTTTTGGGTATAAATGGGTTAAAGTTTGAGATGCACCTTTTGTTTTGATGTTGGGTTAGTAAAAAACTAAAATAACACACTTCCTGTTTTATAGGAATTAGCCAAAAGCTCACATTAATTGAAATTAAGGGATAAACCAGATGTCTCCAAATACTTCTGAATTGTATTGATTGCTACATAGATTTTTGTGGCATTTGATAGTAATGTGAAAATTGGTATATCACTAAAAAGAAAGATGCCCTCTACAGCATTATTTTGAATATAACATGCCAGAGATATGGAGAAGCAGGGCAACCTATCCCCAAGAGAGATGAAACATGGGGGGTGGGCACCTGGCAGTTTAAAAGAGCTGTTGCTGTTCCAAATATATACTTTTATTGCAGAGAAATATTTACGTAAGGAATAGAAGATTAATCGTTGCTCCACTTTATTGAATACATCATAGAAATGTAAGAAGAAAATATATCCATTATCAACTAATATATTTGAGTTATCCAAAATATCAATAACTAGCCTAAGGTTGTTTGTTATGTTGTTTTTTGGACATTAACCCTGATTGTGTATTTGTAATAATTGACTCCAAAACCCTTTCAACTTAATTAAAAAATAGTTTTTTAAACTCAATCTGGCAATTAAATGTTCTTGTAACTCATATCATCAAAGCTTTGTTAAATATTTGTTGTAGATGCTAAGGGAATTGGACAGGGATAATCAGTTTGTATTACTGCATATATAGAGACGCTTCTGAAGACGTTTTCATAGAACAGTTTGAGGAGCAGATCAATGACAGCTTGTTTAAACGTTAATTGCTTTTTACGTTTACAGGATTCTTGTGGTTGGAATTAAAATATTATTTCAGAATTTGAGTCAGCTGCACTAGTTGTAAACTATCTTGTTGCCGTGATCATAAATCATAACAAATGTCTAAATGTAAGAAAATATCCACTAAAATTCTTCCAGCTGCATAGAATCCAAAACTGGAGAGATTATTTGTACAAAATTCAACGGTTCTGCCAGAAACAGAGGAATTAAAGTTTTGAAAAAGAGAAAAAGTATAAGGGAGGTAAGAGAGCTATGCCAACATGCTGCCACTTTGAGCGGCGCAGGTGAAGAATCAAGAATCAGTTTATTTATATAGCGCCAATTTACAACAGGTGTCGTCTCAAGGCACTTCACAGAAAATCTATTAAAATCAAAGATACATCATAAAAAATCTATTTGAAAAAGTTTCCAATCTAAGGAAGCCCAGCAGATTGCATCGAGTCATTGACTTGCAGCATTCACTCCTCTGGAATCAGCAGACCAAAACAATGGCTTGTGTTGTTGTGACTTTAAGGCAATCCCTCATACTGAGCATGCATGGAGCGACAGTGGAGAGAAAAAACTCCCCTTTAACAGGAAGAAACCTCCAGCAGAACCAGGCTCACTACAAGCAGCCATCTGCCACGACCTAAATTAGAAGCGCAGGATACTGAAATAATAGAGTTTATAGCAGCAGTTGTAGAACGTCACTGGAAGCATCCCATGTTCTCATCCAAGAAGCTGTCTCAGCTAACAGAACGCCAGCCCAGGTGTGGTTACTATGGAGAGAAGAACACTAAGAGAAAACAAAAGGTTAACAAGGTTGAAATAACGGTAACTAAGTAGATTGAACAAAGGAAGAAAGTAGCAGAGAGAGAAGTGGTCAGATTGTCCTCCAGCAGTCTAAGCCTATAGCAGCATAACTATACAAAACTTAAATAACCCTATAGAGTGAGACATGAAGAAGGTAGAGCAAAGGAGAACCGTCTGCCAAGACTGAGTTCCTCCCCAACCGTATTAGGCTGTCTTCTCTACCTCTTTCTAACTATAAACTTTATCAAACAGGAAGGTTTTAAGCCTAGATTTGAAACTAGACAGGGTGTCTGCCTCACGGACTAAAGCTGGAAGCTGGTTCCACAGGAGAGGAGCCTGATAACTGAAAGATCTGCCTCCCATTGTGCTTTTAGAGATTCTAGGAACCACCGGTAAACCTGCAGCCTGAGAGCGAAGTGCTCTGTTAGGGACATATGGAGTAATCAGATCTCTGATATACGAAGGAGCTTTATTAGTGAGGGCTTTATATGTCAAAAGAAGAATCTTAAAATCTATTCTAAGTTTGACAGGGAACCAATGCCGGGAAGCTAAAATTGGGTAGATATTTAAGTTTCATCAGAACTCTCGCTAGTAACAAATGCATGGACTAGCTTTCCATCTGTCCTAGAGAGAATATTTTTTATTTTTGCTATATTCCTAAGATGAAAGAAGGAAATCTTACTGACCTGTTTTATATGAGACTTGAAAGACATTTCCTCATCAAAAATAACACCAAGGTTCTTTACATTGTCAACAGATGCCAACCTGATTCTATCCATGTCAAGTGGCTGACTAAGCAATTTCTTTTTTAGAGGTTCTGGTCGAAAGATAACAACTTCTGTCTTTTCAGAGTTTAAGAGCAGAAAGTTTAAAGTCATCCACATTTTTATGTCATCTAGACATGCCTGTAATCTACCAAACCGACTGGATTCATCAGGATTTATAGATAAATACAGTTGTGTATCATCAGCATAACAGTGGAAATTAACACCATGCTGTCTGATGATTTTACCAATAGGGAGCATGTATATAGTAAATAGAATTGGGCCAAGTACAGAACCCTGTGATACTCCACAAGTAACCTTACAATGCGGAGAAGATTTGTGATTTAGATGAACAAACTGGGATCTATCAGTCAAATACGATTTAAACCAGCCTAGTGCTGTTCCCTTGATTCCCACAGTATGTTCGAACCTTTCAATGCGGATATTGTGATAGACTGTGTCAAAAGCGTGTGTTTACTAAACTGTTTTACATCCAGATGTAGTAATGATGTCATACATTCGTAGATTTCAGCTCTTGTTGAATTTAAACATTTTCTAGTTATTGTGATCAGACTTTACTTTCATTAAACCTTCATGAATCCAGCTGTGTAATTACTTCTCTGTCAGAGAAGACATTTTCTTTCCTTTTAAATAATCTCACATCTGACCTTTTTCCCTGTCATATTTTAACTTGAAGGTTTTATTCCCCTGCATTGCAATTGTCATGTGGACAGCTGTTTCCAGCTCTGTAGGGAGAAACCAACCATTTGGAAAGGTCCTATGGCATTTGCGTCCATGTCACTGCTGATTCTTATCAAAAGAGCTTTCATTTAAACTGTTTTAATAAGACCTTCATTTTTCCCTATACATATTTTTCCAGTGTTACCATGACACAAGTCCCAGCATGAGCAGCTGTGCCAAGAAGCTAAACATCTGGATGAAATGGAGAACGGAAGGGTTGACAGAGAGAGAAATAAAGGAGAGTTCAGAATGAAGAAGACATCGAGGCCCGATAAAGGACATCAGAGAAATGGTGTTTTAAAGAACTAAAACACCAGCTTACACCAGCAAATTGTGTTGAACAAAATTTCCTTATATTTCTTGTGGAGTTGTAGAGATTTTTGGAAACCCCGGGACCATTCTCCATTCTTCTTGCTCCATTTAAATACAGGGACTTGGAGATTTGCCTCAGTTTAGGTCACAAAACTGTCACGTTACAGCCACAAACTTAGATGTGATTTGGAGCGATTTCATGTAAGACAACAACACAAAGTGGTACACACCTGTGAAAACATCATCCCCACACTAAAATGTGTCGTTGCATTATAAGATGAAATACTTTTTTTTTCAGTAAAGACAATAAAGCTGCTCTAAGTCTTTTGAAACTCGGAGCAAAACACAGAGCAATCCAAGAAGAAAACCTGTTACAGACTATGGAAAACAGAAATTTCTGGCAGATATTAATTACGTTTTAAGTCTCATCTTAATTTAGTTGGATGTGTTCATCCATCTGTTTACCTGTCAATTGAACTAGATATGCCAGTCCTTTCAGGGTTGCTGGTGATCATAAGTGGACAGATTGTGAGTCCATCACAGGGAATAGCAACATATCTAGACACTGACTTACACCTAATGAGAAAACCTTTATATGCACAGTGAGAACATGCAAACTGTATGCAAAAAGCCCATAGTCAGGACCCAGATCTAGTTACACATAAGACAACTTGTATTAATGCCTCAGTCTGTTCCTAGGTCATTCATTGGGCAAATATTGCTATTTTGTTCTCTTATTTTGGAATCAGCTGAACTGTTGACTTCTATAGATGTACCTCCTGGTGCCAATCCCTAAATAATCATGTATGTGACTGTGTTCTTGCCTGTTTCGTCTCCGCAAGAAATGAATCACACAACCAAACCCCTTATTTGACTCCTCCAGGCTTAACCTGTAACCGCCACCTCAGTTGCTGATCACAAATGGAAACCATCTATTTATCAACAAGCTAAATTTGATTTTCTACCAGAACCCTTCCTTTATAATCGTCCACAAGAAAATTCTTCTAAGTTCATTGCTCACTTTGAAAGCCATTTCTCACTTTTGCATCAAGCTTCAAACCTAGAGTCCATCCAGTGTTCATCCGTTCACTGTTTGCCTTATTAAACCATGAGCTTTGGATTGGAAGTCTAGTGACATTCCAATTGAGCTATCCAGCCGCAAATTCTCTTTCTCTTTGACCGATCTACCTATTCTTCTCCCGTTCCAAACTGCAGAGGATGTACCCAAGCCCAAATTTCCCTGTCTGAACACAAAATTGTTTTTGCTGTAAAGAAGCCTTAAATTGTATTAATAACTTTGAATTGCTCTGCATTGGAGTTAGGAAATTGCCTGCTATGACTGCTTTGCAAATGTACCATGACCAAATGGGATAGAGGGAAAACTCCTGAAGGTGTTGTATATTTCTTTCTACACAAGCTAATTATATTGAGGCAGTTTGCTGCCATTGTTGCACAAATGGACTATCCCACACTACAGACTACTAAAACTAGAGAAAACAACAGAGGTTTAAATGTCTCTTGTTTATTGGTATTAGAGTACATGGGACTTTATTCTCCCTACCAGTTTTTAGATTTATTTGTAAAATCCCATGAAAGCATTTTGTATTTGTCTATAACAAGAGTGCCCAACCAGTTGATCGCGATCTACTGGTAGACCGGGGACTGATCCCAAGTCAACCGCGAGGTTATGAACTGTTATGACATGATAGGAAGTCAGTGTTGCCAATTTAGCGACTTTGACGCGAGTATTCAGACCTTCTAAAATAAACACACAAAAAAACTAAACTAAAAAATACAAAGAAAAAAAAGAAAAGAAAAAACGATTTTCTATTTTTTTTCGGCCAGTCACGCCAGCGTGGGCTTCTACCAGCAGGTAGTGTGCGCATTTAAATTGTTATAGTATAGAAAGAGTATAGTAGTCGTAGTAAACAGTAAAAGTGGTTCTTTATTAAAGCTTTTTTACCTTTTACTTCTTCTTTTTTTTTTGCATTTTACATATTTTACAATAAATTGTTTGGTGATTTATTTTTGCACAATTGAGTTATGTTGTCATGTAATCTGATTTCAATGTGAAACGGTTTCAATTAAATGAATATTTTAATCAGTGAATTATAAATAACAGTTCTCAGATTAGAAGCACAATCAACTAAGTTTGCATGAAAGCAAAAATTATATTAATTATGTCTTTGACAAAAGTTAAGCATTCATCCCAGGTATTTAATCAAAACATATAGAACCACATATTTTCCTTTTTATAACGGGTATTTTTACTTCTCTTAAGGTTTTTTGTATGTTATGAAACACTGTGGCCATACTCTTATGTTATGTAAGCAAATTTAGTCAGTAGTCTAGCAATCCCGTTTCCCTCCAAAATGTATAATTATGAATTCCCCTGCTGCCTAAAAATGCTTTGATGAAGTGAAAAGTCAGTGAAGTAATCAGTGATCGGTTCGGTACAAAAAGCTAGCCTCATCCTCCCAGTGCCAGGTCTTGCCATGTTGACACTGGACTGGTAGATCTCAGGAGAATGGCTGCTTGAAAAGTAGATCTTGGGACAAAAAAGGTTGGGCACCCCTGGGCTATAACATAAAAATCCCACTAAAATACCATGATATTTATGGCAGCATATGAAGCACTAACAATAGGCACTGCAGGTAATATATAAAATGTTGTATGGCTCAAACAACAGACAAACTTTAGACCATGACTTGGGGTCTGTAAACGCTAGAAAAAGTCCTGACCTATATTTGATCAAGAGCTGATATTGCTGAAACACAGACATGACCACACACACAGATGATTCAGGTCTAAGTTAGACAAATACAAAAGCATGTCCCAACTAAACAAGCTAGTTACCCAACTTAACACTAGTGGTTAACATGCATTTGAAAACGTGTGTC
Source organism: Orestias chungarensis (assembly GCA_032876305.1). Lineage (NCBI taxonomy): Eukaryota > Metazoa > Chordata > Actinopteri > Cyprinodontiformes > Cyprinodontidae > Orestias > Orestias chungarensis. Next base: position 2,925,845 of record JAVLVB010000891.1, on the reverse strand, counting down.
CACTGAAATGAAACTGTCAAACTTAGTGGAGAAACACAAAAGATAACTCAATTAACAACACATTAACATCTGATGGATACTTTGCTAACATAGATATTATACCTTAAAACGTGTAATGTATTTAGAAATGAGCAAGGCAAAATTGGCAATGACAATTGCATACACTGAGAACACATTTCATTAAATGTGTTCCATTATTTATCTTTTATCAATTTGAGCCATATTATTTGCAATGTGCAAACAGAAATCCTCCATTCCCCTGTAATGTGCTGGCTTACTTACGTGTCCAGAACAAAATAGAGATCAAAGCCTCCAAAGCATGAGGATTGATGAGCCTGTCTCTTGTCCTGGTTTGGTCCAACATCTACAGCAGTCAGAAGAACCAGCGTGGCACAAAACACAACTGGGAACCAAAGCGCTCTGCTCCAGTGCTGAGACATTCCAGCTGCAGAAAAATCTCAATGCAATCTGACCAAAAAGAAAAAAAAGGTGAATATATTATACAATTATTCTGTCAATCCTTTGTGGATGTTTTTAGACGCTGAAAACAGCAGTAATCCAAGTGTAAAGCTGAGTGGAGGAGTGACACAAAGCAGGAATGCTGGTGGTACCCTCTCCTCCACAGGTTAAATGCAGAGAGCATATGGATGAGAGGACTCTTAAACTACATCTAAAGCTGCTCTGGTTTGTGCCATCCAGAAAACGAGACCATCCAACCCTGAATGTGTTTGCAAAAATTTCCATGTGTTTCTTTCTTTCTCCCTGGATCTTTGTTGGAAGAGAGATGAGGACAACGTTGTGAAAACACTATATTCTGATAACTTCTGACACCTAGTGGTAATAAAAGCTGGTTTACGCTGACAGCTTTGACCCCACCAAACATTGTGGGATTTAGCACTTATCTTTTACCCTTTGTCAGTCATCTGTAATTACGGTTTTTAAGTGGTTGCTATTAACTAGATGTTAATGGCAAGGGAGGGGAAACACAGAACACCACAAACATTTAGAGTTCCTACAAGATTTTACTAAAATATGTCCAAGGTAGAGCAGTTGGTAGCACTGTTGCTTTGCAGCAAGAAAGCTCTGTGTTCAACCTTGGGGTCTTTCTGCATGTGTGTGCATGCTTGGGTTCTGGTAGTCCAGTTTCCTCCCACAGTCCAAAAACTTTTCTCAATCGGATTCTCTAAATTTTCCTTAGGTGTGAGTGAGTCCATGGTTGTTTGTACTATCTGTCTCTGTGCTGCCCTGCGATGGACTGGCAACCTGTGCAGGGTGAACAACTGGGGATAGGCACCAGCAGACTCTGATAACCCCACAAGGATAAACGGATTGGAAAAGGGATGGATGAATTTAAAAGGTGGAAAGAGACACCTGGGAGAAGTCTAAAGTCTCATCTTAAATTTTCTGATTATGCAACAAGTAAAGTGGGGATTTTTTTGTACTGTGCTAGATCTATTTGTAGACTATATCATTAAAAAATCTAGTTACATAACATAAAATGAAAAAAAAGGGGAGGGATGGCTTTGTTAAAGCTAGTCTATTTTAAAAAGCATGGTATACATATGGTTTTGGTTTTAGACCCACTGATTCATTGTCCCTGCATCCCAGAGCCTCTCAGTTTCTTTTTGTTGTTGTTTTTGTGGGGGGGGGGGAATAACCTAAGTATGCAAGAGAGTAGATGCTTGAGTTTTTTACAGCTTTAGACATTTTATGTTTTGGCAACAATAATCCCTCAAAACACTTGAAGTTCAGGATGATAAAAACAATAAACTAAGGTTTTTAAAGGTTTAGTTTTCTCTGATAATGAACAAAGAAAATTGAACTGTACTGTACAACTGCTTTGACTTAACACTAAGGGCATGGAGAGGTCATATTGCATGTACATTGTTGCAAAAAGACCCCAAAAATATCTGCTTAGATAAGCAGAGGAACTGTTTAATCATAACTGAACACTGTTTTCTGAAATTAAGGTGAAGTTTAAAAATATGTCAATATGTCTCATTATTGCTAATCCAAGAAACCCATAGGAAAAGTGGATCCACAGTAGCAAAGGATTTAAAATTATCGACTGTGGACAGGAGAGGCTGATATTTACAGCAAACAAGAAAAGTATCTAAGCTAAAGTTAAAACACGTTAATGTGTTTCGATGTGTTCAAAGAGGTTTATCAACAATAAATGGGGAAAAAACCCAGACTGAAACAAATTTTCTTCAGATTTTTCATAACGTCTTACAATTAGGAAGTTTGTTTTTGCATTTTGTATCTAATTGTTTAGCACTTTAACAATGTTGGCCCTCATGACAAAAGCTGTCGACGACAGTGGTTTAAAATCTCTCCTTTTTGTGAATAATTAATTATTTGTGCCAAGAAATGAGGATCACAGGTTAAATTCAAATGTGTAGAAATTTTTACTGCATGTTTCCTTTTATTTATTTAATTCTGAAGTACTTAACACAATCAGGTCAAAGATTATTTATTGCTGTCAGTACTGTTACTTATTATGGCATAATTTATTTTAAAAAAAAACTTAGGATTTCTGATTAACTGGATCAATAATTGCATTATTTTCCCACAGCAGCAAAAATAGGACAGAGCTGAGATGGGTCGTCTTTCTTGTGGACAACGTATTGACATTCTGTTTGATTAAACACAGCAACGCAGTCTTCAGGGAATTCTTTTGGAGTTCCATACCTGAAATCAAACAGTAACCAAAGGAAATGATGCATGTAAAGTATGTTCTCTCTTTGTATTGATACCAAAGACATTTCTCGCACATACCCAGAGCAGCATTTGACGCAAGTACAGTCCTGACATTCGCTGTTTCTCCATTTTGTCTCTTTAGGATGCCACGTCAAATCAGTCATATCCTGACAATGGGTCTGATTTTCTCTTTCTGCATCATGAAAGGAAGAATTACAACCAAGATTTAGATATTAAAACAAACTCATTAGCACAAACCCTAAAAATATTCTGTACATGATTGTTTTGTTTTACCAGGTATCCTCTCTTTGACAAAGCATTGAGCGTCTGACAGGGTCGTCAAGACACAGAGCAACAAAGCCAGCGCTGAATATTTCTTTAGATAAAAAGACAAACAGTGCATTTCATTAGACAATTTTATTAATTAAAAAATATTATCAATCGTTTTATAAATGCAAGTATATTTTGAGTTCCAGGAAACAAGTTATAAAACATGGAGCAACTAATTGACACATTAGGAGTTTTAGAAATCCTATCAAGTAACTAATCTTACCATTGTGACTCTATGATCTGTCAGTTCTGAGAATTTCCTGGTAAAGACCGATATGCTGAAATGTCTTTGGACCACTGTTTCTTTTAAATGCACATTTTGCAGAGACCTTTGGAAGCAAACGTCAGGTGACACATGAGTTTTTACTTCTTTTACTGGAAGGGGTCAAAACCAGTGTCAAAAAAAAAATCAATATGTTCAAAAAAGACATAAATGGAATTTCTGATAACAGAGTTGGTGGTTACCTGGTATATCAACAAATTGGGAAAAATGTTGGCAGGTGTTCTGGCCAATGACAAGTGACCCGGCGTGTGTGAAAGTATCTGCTGATGTAAAAATGGAATAAATCTAGGAGGAACCTCTCTCAGATTGGTGGAAAGGTCCAAAAATTCGCCTGATTGGACTCACCATGGAGAGCCAGCAGGACTCAAGCCAGACAAAAATCTGAGTTTGCCTGACCCAAACAATCATTGTTTTCCTGATTTCTGATCCCTTGGGTGATGCTCTGCCCCCCACTGCACCCCTCCCAGCATGTTTATCTGGATGGGTGTACTGGAATTGTAATTGTGTTTGAGCTCGTGTACCCACATGTGATGCAAATCTCCTTGATTGGTTCCTTGAATAACAATAATAACAATAATAATAATAATAATAACCTCTCAATTATTATCAATGTTATTCATTAAGAACTTTGTTTTTAATTTTTTAAAAGGTCAGTATAATTTTTTATAATTTTCTGTATTTCTGTCAAGTTTCTCATTGCTTTCTAACCTCAGTTTTGTGATACACTGGGTTATCAGAACCCGGACTGAATCAATCCAGTCCGGGTTTTGCAGCCCTCTCTGAGGCGCAACAAAACAGGTTGCCAAATTGGTTGAATTTCAGCGTCTCCAGTTTTACAGCTTTTCTACACGTCGAAACGGGGAGAATAGCAGCGCGACGAGGCAACCAATCAGACAACAAAGAGAAACAAGGGTCTCTACGCAAATAGCTTTTATGTTGCCTGCGACATTTTGAGCATAGGCTTAATTTAAAACCTTTCATCCAGTTCCTTTGTTTGGAGGTGGTTATGAAGTCGAAGCGATAAAATGGTGTAATAAAACGATGAGGTAATTCACAGAAACCCGAAGCAACGCCCTTACGTTGTTGCTTTTAGCTTGCTATGCTAACGTCACCCTGCTAGGTTAGGCTAGCCCACTCCAGCCCTTCGCCATAAATCTTTTTAACGTGGTTTAACTAACATCTTCATAGCATTACACATGTTAGAATATCAATGCGATATAATTTATTGTCTTTATAGTTAATTGTAATGGTACAAGTCGCTCAGATATGTGTACTCTATTTAGCGTTGCTTGTGACGAATCTGCGTGTGCGATAAGCGAAGCTGTATTAATCCATTTTTGCGACTGTTTTCCCGTCTTTATTTATTACATTCGCTTTTTTAGCTTTGCTAATGATCCCAGGCATTCAAAGTTCCGCACACCAACTGGACATACCTTTATTAGTTTATTGACTTATTTATAGTATAGGCAGCAGGAAAGCTTTGATTAGCTAGATTGTTGACACATTCACCAAGTTAACAAGACACTATGCATCACTTTTTTAGCGTTATGTAGTTGTCGTTTGCATGGATGTGTAGGTTAAACAAATATAATTAACTGTTATTTTAAAGTGAAACTGCAGCTAGAAGCACAGTCAAGTTGATGGAGGAACCTTTCTGATAGTGGCTAATATGCATTGATCTCTCTACTGAGGGAGTCTCCTGTTGGGTGTGATTTAAATTTGTGCTGTGCTATTGTACGATTATTACATTTATATTGGACGCCCTTTTTTTGTTTTACGTTCAGTGCGTTTCTCTTTTGAAAGACAAAATAACCAGATTGAAGGTTGTATTAATGTGCTTTCCAGCACGTGGTTTATAGGTTACATTGAGCACTGCTGGTGGTGCTGACCTAATTACACAGTGTTTAGGTGAAATATGTAAATAAGATGCTGCATGCGTGACAATTTTAAGTCAGTAAAAAGAGAAATACATCAGTTTGGTTAGAGTTTAATGCTTGTAGCTAAACCCTGTCATTGTTAATGTGACAAATATGAGCATATTTGAGTTTAAAATGAATCTGTTAACTTCTTCGAAACTTATCTCTGGGGTATTCACTGGCACTTCATCAAATTATGTTGGTGTAATCTTGAAAACCTCAATAAATTGTTGACTATACTCTAAAAGGTCACAGTGGATTTCTGCCTCTGATGCCATCATTGATGAGAAAAGGAGTGTGGATAACTACGCAAAACACAGTTTCAGATTAATCCATTACTGGTCAATAAAGAAAGGATCAGCTTTCTTTTTATCAATTTAAGAATATTCATAAACCCCTGTTTGTTCTTTTTCAGCTCGGTTTGAACACCCTCCCTATCCCCACCAGTGGCTGGGGTCTTATTTGGGTTGTGGCCGGTTCAGGACAAAGATGCACCGCATAGATAAGGACTTGCAGACATCAGCACGCAAGATGGGAACATCCTTGCTTTTCCAGCTGTCGGCATACGAACGCGAGCTGGATTTGGTGTTTCTGGACCACAGCTATGCCAAACCGTGGAACGCTCATCCAGACGCCAGCAGTGCTCAGCCCACGAGGACGCTGTTCGTAACCCCACGTCGTCAAGCTGAGACTTCATTGTGAGTAGTCTACAAAAAAATAAAAACACATTACTTACGATTATTTTTTGTGTTCTTTAAGGAGTGGATTGTTTTAAAATGGTTGTTTGTGTGATCCCTTTGTTGGGTTCTCCTATACAGAGACTCTGAGTCACTAATAGATGTGGAGACAGTCACACCAACACCTGTTCCCCTATATGACAATCACAAGGCTCTAAGTGTGATGAAGGAGTGCGAGAGGCATGTCCTGTTTGCTCGCACAGCTGCTGACGGCCCTCCACCCCCTGATGACTGGGAGGAACATATAAACAAGTAATAAGTACTTATAATCACTGCAATATTTGATGCTTATAATCAAGTGAGTTAAGTAACCTAGCGAGCGTTCTGTCTATTTTTTTATTTCAGATCGGGGTGGTCTGTGACGCAGAACAAATTGTTCAACAAAGTCCTTAAAGCTCTACAGGTGGAACGACTGGCACGTTTGGCCAATGAAAATGTAAAAAATCTTCCTTTATTTCTGAACATTAGACTCATTAATGTGTGTGGAAGGTAATAAAATGGTCGGGAGTTTCTTATTTTGTGTCATTCTTATCTTTTTTAAGGCTTCCAATGAGCCAATTCTGCGAAGGATAGCCGTAGACAAGTGTGCCAGGAAGGTCCGACACGCGCTCGCCAGCATAAACTGGGAAACCAAGCTGACACAGTGGTTACACACAATCATGATCGAGTCTTTAAGCCTCCCTATGTTAGCTGCTTACTTGGATGTGCTACAGACTTTAAAAAGCAAGGTATGATTTAAGTCGCTGAATGGAAACCAATAACTACAATATACTGTGTGTTGTATTTCATCACCTGCTTCAGCAAAGAGTTACATTTTTACACATTGTTACCTCATGTCTGTTTCTGCGAAGCTGCCGACCCTGATCGACAGAATGCTGCTGCCGTCTGCCAAGACTGGAGCTCCCAGTGCCGAGGCTTTGTCCCTGCTCTTGAAGCGCCCCTGGGATCCTGCTGTTGGCGTCCTATCACAGAATAAGCCGGTAAAAATCGTTACTTCAAATCACAAAAAAATACATGTTAACCTGGTATATCAACTGATGTTGGTATCCTAAATTTTATCAGTATTGTCTTCAGTGCAATATCTTCTAGTATCGAGCAGCCCGAACAATAGAAATAACTGTCAAGTACAGACAACCATGCTTCTAAAATTCCTTAAATAGCTAAAATCAGTGTCTATTTATTATCCGCAAGATTTAAGCTCCTCATAACCTATGTTTAAGTCATTGTTGAAAATTCCTGTAATTTTTCAATATTTATTGCAGTGTTACAAAAAGAAACTAATGTTAGTTTTTTTCAATATCATGCACCACTAGTGGTGGCAGCATCATGCTGTGGATTTTTTTCTTCAAGTGAGAGGGAAACCGACCAGAGGTCATTGAAGTATGGATCACAGAGCCACAAACGACATAATAATGGAAGAAAACCTGTTTAAGAATGGGATGGGTTTTTTTTATCATGAGCTTTATTATAAACTGGATCAAAGCATATTCATGGTCAAGCTACTATAAGTTCACATCCCCAGTACACTTTAAAATCTAAAGCCAAAACTTAAATATTGCTGTTTAAACATTACATGCATTTAGAGTTTTAGCTAATCAGCAAAAAATGCATTAAATCTGAAGTCACCGGACCTAGAAATCTGGCAGAGAAATACCTAAAAAAAAAAAAAAAAAAAAAAAAAAAAGATTTGCTGCTTTAGTTGCAGTGAAAGATGATTGTGCAATGTATAGACTCAAACTGCTATACCTTAGTCTAGTCTCATGGTTTTACATTAGTTATACATGTAAAACTATGCATTGTTTACCTTCGACTTTACAGTATATACTTTTATGTTGATGCGATACACAACATTCCTATAAAATACAAGGAAGTTGGTTGTTGTAGTGTTACAAAAAATGTAAAGTTTAAGGAATTTAACTAATACTATAATACACTCCATGTTACTTAAACATTGTGACTTTGTGCTTCGTATCTTTATATTATGTCCTTTGTTTTTGCATGTGCAGTGCAAGCTTCCAGGGTCTCCTCTCATTCTTATTGCACCCTCGAGCCCAACAAATCCAGCTCTCTCCACCTCGCGGCGAATGAGGTTTTGGCAGTCACAGCTCTCCTGCTTGGGAAAGGTTATGAATCTTTCTCTGTTTTACTTTTCCATTTCGAGTTAAAAAATATCTAATCTTCCTTTTCAAATAAGCCTAATGAGTGTTGGTCTTTACTGTAGGTTATCCCGGTGCACACACATGTGAACAGTGGGGCCAATATTGGAATCACACAATGTCTGGAGCACATGCTGGGAACCGTCAGGGCCAAAGTCATGGAGGTATTATCCCCTGCCTTTACATGTGTTTATACCTGTACCGTTTATATTTAGAAGGGTGAGTTAAGATATATATTTATGTCACCATATTGTGCATTAAAGTGTTTCTAAACAAATTGTTTTGTAAACTTTCTCCAACAGGTTCACAGTCACTTCCCCCACAAGCCGATTGTCCTGGTTGGCTGGAACGCTGGTGCCCTCATTGCTTGTCATGTAAGAGACAGTTTTATCGCAATTCATGCGAAACATAGATCTTTTCTGATAAAAAAAAAAAAAAAAGCTGTAAATGTTGGTTGGATATATCTTTAATTTGTTGCTGTTTTATGTTAGGTTTCCCTCATGGAGTACCTGACGGCTGTGGTGTGTCTTGGCTTCCCGCTCCTAACGGTGAATGGGCCCAGAGGGGTAAGACCGGAACCATGCTCCCCGCTCACAGAGTATGAAAATGGGAATTGCAGCTTAAACTTGTGAGGACCTTTTTGACGTTTTACCTGGTTTAAAGGATGTGGATGACCCACTGCTGGACATGAAGACCCCCGTTTTGTTTGTGGTGGGACAGAACGCTCTCCAGTGCACCACAGACGGCATGGAGGAATTCAGGGAGAAGCTGAGGGCGGACAACAGCTTGGTGGTTGTCGGAGGAGCAGACGACAACCTCAGGTTAGTTTTGAACTTAGACGAGGCTGAAGCTGTTTTCAAGAATCGGTTTATTATCGACTGGGTTCTTCACAGCATGAGAGCCAGCTTGAAGACTTTTTATAGCATCAATGAAAATGTGTCTTTATTAAATGTCTGATCCTCCCTCTGTTATATTCTGAGCTTAAAGTATCACACAGCAGGGAGACAATTGTATACCTGCACAATACTTAAATAAACAGGCATTATTGGTAAATATTGTTGAGATGATACCAGTAGTGGAAAATCAATTCTGCATGTTCTTATAGCCCATGATGCTAAAGGGTTACAGAAAGCTTTGAAAGTTTTTCTTAGCACTGTGAAACTGCCGAATGGTTTATTATTGCGTCATCATGCTCAGTAGGAGTTGACTGGTCAACAATTATTTAATTTCAAACTGATTTTTGTAAAATACTGACAATCAAATGGTGACTCTAAAAATTCGTGTGTCATATACTCTTTCTCATGCAAATAAATGGTCATCTACAACTATTAAGTAATTTTTTTAACAAAATTAAGTGAAACTGGGCCCAAGATTTTTAAAATGGAATCAGCATAGACCAACAACATTGTAGCTAATCACAAACTGGGATGTATTTAGTCTGTAGTTTAAACTAATCTAAGTTTGTCTAAATTCCCTAAAACAGGTTAAATGACCCTTTACTGCACTGCTGAGTTAAAGCTATGGCTGAACCTCAGCATGGCTTTTCACTCATGTTTCATTAAAGGTGTGAAGGTGCTGGTTTAAATGGGCCTCGCCAATGCTCTGGTGCCTTGACGTTCCACTCTCTCTTTTAAGACACACCCTCTTAATTTCTCCACAGAATCAACTCGGTAAAAATGAAGTCAGAAGGTTTGACGCAGACTATGGTGGACCGCTGCATTCAAGATGAGATAGCGGACTTTTTGTCGGGGGTGCTAACTCGGTCGGAGGGCCACAGTCACGGCTCCGGAGAGATGAGAGACCTGGACACGG
>JAVLVB010000891.1:2847548-2915811 GCA_032876305.1 Orestias chungarensis | reverse complement strand
TTGGTTAAAATATATATGTATTTTTTTTTATCCCTTTTTTTTTTTTTTTTTTTTACACCTTAAAGGAATCATTTTCTAAAATCTCCTCTGTCTTCTTAGGATCTGTCCAGCGTTTGCAGCAGCCCCACTTCCAGTCCCAAACCTAAAGCGTCTGGTCTTTCTCCGGCACAAAAGTCCAGTCTGATCACGGCTACACAGCTGCTCAAGACACACATGCAGCGCTCTGGCACAGTACTCACACACAAGCAGGCCCAAGGTCAGTACATCGTGTCGTTTCACTGAATACATTAAAACGCTCGGTAAGGTTTCACGGTTCATACAAAGGCGTTCATTTGTTCCTAAGCATAAATGCCTCATGTGTCCGTCCCACCCTTCCTTTGTTGAAATGTTTTTTTTGTTTTTTTTTGTTGAGTTAATCTCAACTTTGGGTGAACTTAGCACAAGGAGGCGCCGTGGTATGTGGGATGCGAGAAAGACTAATGTGTGTTATCGTGTCACGACATCTGATAGGGTGAGATGGAACGTGACTGAAATGCTGTCCTCTCATCCTCTTGTCTCTCCTTCTACAACTTTCCTTTCTGGCTTTTTTCCGATTCATTCCAGCTCAGTTTGCTGCTTTTATGAAACAAAACATGCTTGTGAGGAAAAACCTTCCTCCTGGCACGCCTCCTTGTATTTTTGGTAAGTATCTATCCCTCCTCCTTCCCACTTCTTTACTCTGGTCTTTTCTCTTTCTCTTCTTCATTGCCCAGGTGAATACAAACAAAATGAAAATAAAAAAAACAAAAGTGGGTTAAAATGGTTCCATTTTGGATCAAAGCAGAGAAAAAAAAACACTGACTCAGGTTGACTCATGAGCATTCATGCTTCTTTGTTATTGTGGTCCAGTTCCAGTGTCCAGCGATCAGATGGATGGCCTGGACAGGGATGAATTTCGTCCTCACATCAAGAGGCGACAGACTCCAAGTCCCACACCCAGCAAAGCCTCCAAAAGAGCAAAGATTAAAGTTACAATTGTTTCCCAAAGTGAGTCAGCAGGAGGAGCCGTCAACCCCCCCGAAGGTACAACCTTGAATATCCTCTATATTTGCACTAAAAAATGTCATTTGTTGTGCGAATGCTTCAACACAGCAGTGCTTTTATAACACTTTCGAAACAAGTACCAGGTGTGAGTCGGTGGTTCTTGGACCCACTAAAACAACTTAAAAACAACTTAAAACTTAGAGATATTATCGTCATAACCAAACTCTTGACGTGACTGAAAATACCTAGTTTTAGATTAAATCTATGGTCTTTGGTTTGTATCAGTTTGTAATAGTAGCTTGAGGTGATATTTGGATTTTCCGAAAAAGAGTTGAGGCTCTAAAGGTGAGATGGATCTGAAGTAGCAAACTTATTCTACTATCTCCGCTGAGAGTAAGGCCACCATCTGATGAAATCACTCGTTGCATAGTCTGTTTGACTTTTTCCCAATGCGGTAGATGGAAGCCAGCTTATTTGCGTTTGTTCTGTTTAATTTGTATAAATTTACCAGGACGAATGTCAGAAAATTGTGCATAAAGGAGAGAAAAAGGTCTACAGAGCAAGTTTTCATAGTCTTGTTCTATTTTTAAGTCTGTCTGCTGCTCTGCTAAACTTTAGTGTTCGTCTTGGTCTGTTTGCGATGCAACAGAAATATACTCGTGTTTACGTTCACTCAACGGTGTGCTGTGGCACAATGATTTTGTGACAACCATACAAAGGTTAGACAAGCAAACCACTTGTTATAAAATACTATACGACTTGACGACGTAATTGTTTTAATTTACTATACTACTTTACCTTTTGTCACATTTTATTTGGCATGAAGAGTGATGACACATGTTATTTTGCACAACAGATGTCCCTGGAAAGTTTTATTGGTCCTTGGGTGTGGCTTGGGCACAAATTGTTTGGGAAGCACTGGGCCAAAGCACAACAGTAATGAGCTTGAATTGAATCTCATTTCCTCATTCCATCATTAAATGACATTATACAACATTAAAGCATGATAGCAACGGGGTACTAGTAGAACATGAAAATGGCAATTTATTGCCAAGTTTGGCTATAGCTCTCCAGCTAAATTTGAAAATAAGACGTTTTCCATACTTCCTCCATCAACATGTCGCTTCCCTCGCTATCAGTACTTAAGATGATGATACTGCCACTCTTAATTTGCCTTTTCTGACAAAACCATAGTTTGGCCAATATTTTCCAATCTAGTAAAACTTGCCATGTATTTATTTTGTTTGTGTTCAGGAGAAAAGAGATCCTAGCAACTAACATTCAGATTTCAAGACAAAATTATAAGATACAAAGCTGTTTTGTTGTTGTTGTTTGGTATGCATTTACTAAACAACTATTGAACACCACCATCAAAATTCACACAAAAATGATCAGCTTTGTTAATTTTTTACACTTTCTTCTTGAAGTTGAAAAACTCTTCTGTGCTGTTATTGTGGCTCTTCTTCCCAGTGGGCGTCTCTGGCAAGCCTCTTACCATGGCAGTGGGGCAGAGCGTGCCTGGAGCCAAGGAGCTCTCTGGACTTCTCACGGGCCAGCGGTAAGCTTGCCCACTCGCACTGGCGCGCTGTAGAACTCTTTAAAACCCTGGGCATACCTACACTCGCGTCCTTGCCTCCCCCTGTTGGACGACAATGTGTGTAGTGCAGAGGGATTGATGAGAGGTGGTACTCAAAGAGTTTTAGAGCTGAATGATGGCCAAGCAGCCTTTGCTGGTGCGACTCCTGAGCAGACTGGTGGTGTGTGTGTCACTGCAGGTCTGGTAGTCTCTCAGAGGTGCCTGGTGCCCTGTCCCTAGGCTCCAGCTCATTCAGCAGCGGGCAACCTTGCATGGTGTCAGTGTCCTCCACACCAGCCCAGGTGCAAGCTCCAGCTACTGCCCAAGGTATCTCTGTCTTGTCCTGCTTTGCACTCTCAGTCGCACCCAGCTGTGCAAATAAACTCAGCACGGCGGCTTCAGCACACAGATCATAATCTGTCGGCCTAAGTCCAATTTGAGTTCTGGACAAGTTGATAAGAACGGTGTGTGAGGGCAACATATTATAGCAAACATCACCATTGATCACCTCTTGCGCCATTGCTGTTTGTTATTGATCCAAACCTTTTCCTCTGACGGACATGACTGTCCTAGTTTGTGTTTGTGCTCTTTGTTCATGAATTTAACCTTTGCTCACCTAATAGTAATTTTTTAATTTTAATATCTGCTCTTGGGACACGCTTAAATTTCACTGATTTCTTTGCTGTGTCTGCTTTTTTTTGCTCAGCGCCTTCCGCCAGCAGTCTTCTGCAAGGTCTAAGTTTCAGTCTGCAGGAGATCGTTACCAAAGCTCCTAACCTTCCCTCTACAGCTCCAAGCACAGGCAGCACTCAGGTACACAAGGATTATGCTGAAGAATACGAGACTTTATTAAAATGAATGCATCGCAGATGCGGTCGGAGGTTTGCATCATTTATTAGCAAGAGTCTGATATCTGTCTTGTGGATTTTGAATGCATGGAAACGACATTCAAGGGTTGTCTGAACATGCATGATTTGATTGCCATTTGCTATGATAGTCACTAACACTAAGGCACATAATCTTGGATATATAAACACCTCTCACTTATATTTGGACAAATGTCCCATAGCAAGTTGCATAGACGGCGAAATCATTTTCTAGAAACCAACATCGTGCATAATTTTGTCTGAATGTTTAATTTATATTAACTGGTTTTATAGCACAGAACATACATTCAAGGATATAGATCTTCAACAGACTTGAAGTCGGAAGTATTCCAGAAGCATAATCCTTGAACCCATTCAGCTTGAGTTTGGGATCAATTGTGTGTAGTTTTGGATTTCAGGTGAATTTGGAGGTAGTTCTCCATCTTCATTATTACAGTAATGCACATTTAGCGTTGGCAACAAAACAAAAGCACAGCATGATGCCGGCACCCCACGGGCTTGACAGTTTGTAAGCTGTTCACAAGTTTGAAACCACTAATCTCCTTTAAGGGGGTTCAACTGCGCCCTTCAAGTCCATGCCTTGGATTTAAAGGCGGCTGGTTTAATTTGAATGGGTAAACCAAGAACACATCTGAATTTCCAGCAGGACGAGACTTAAAAGGCCCTGCTTTCCATCACCTTAATATGCAACAAAATGTATAAAATAAAATCTGTTAACATAGGAATTGTTTAGTTTCAATAATCTAACACAACTGGTTAGAGTAATGCACCTGGGGTAGTAGGAGTGAAAGAGGAAATATTTAACATTTTTTTATTCTCCCCCCACAAGGCAATTTGTGGAAAATCCCAGGATGAGGTCCTGAGCTCGGTCGGTGCCAGCGGCAGCACTCTACTCCGAGCAGTGCCTGTGGTCACGACAGGAGGCCTTTCTAAAACCTCCGCCATCCATCAGCTGCTAACCAACGGCGGGCTGGCCAAGTTGGCCAGCAGCTTGCCCGGCTTGGCACAAATCACCAATCACACTGCTGGTATGTGTCGAACTGCCAAAACACGGCGGCCACGTTAAACGCCTGGATGTTTATTCACTCTTTGTTTGGGGAACGGTAGTTCAGGACCCCTTTAGGTCAGAAAGGATTACCGTAGTACAGAGACATTGAGGACAGATCCTTGGACAAGATGGTTTTACAGAGACTGAGCCGACTGGTGGAAAGTTTTGCAGTCAAATGTTCAGCTGCAATGAATCTGAAGGATGATCATTACCACATTTGGACTCAAGTTTTTGTAAAAAAAAAAAAAACACTTTGAAAATGGCGTAAATATTTGATTCTCGGGAATTAAATACAAAATCATGTCGGAGACGTTCAACCGATATTTGTTCAACCAAGCCGTCTCCCAGTCCCAGAGTTGTAATTTTTATTTTTTATTTTTTTTTATTTGCCTCATCTTGTCTTTAACATGCTTTGAGTTGTTCCTTTAAATCGCCAGAGCTAAAAATAACATTGACACATGGCATTATTTTGTTCCTGTTACAATAAAGACTACAATCAAACTCATGTTCATCGTTTCCTTTTTTGGTTTGGATTTGCTTGTCTAACCTTTGGGTTTTCCATGTGTTTTATCTCCTTCAATCTCTAAACACATTAAACAGTTATGCTCTCTGTGGGTTTCTAGCATGTCTAATATTACAGGCTTTTATCTGTGTGTTGTTAGGAGGGCAGACGGCTCCGGGTTCTGTAACGATGACTCTCCAGGGAGCAGGGCCTTGTAGCACAGCGTCTTGCAGCCAAGCAGGCGAAACTGCCGGCACCTCGATCAGATCAGCTGAGCCCAAGGTGCGAACTTCTTGGAGCTTTTCAAGTATTCCCTTTTCTTTACCCGAGGACACATGGCTTGGCTTTAACTTGTCCTGTGTATCGACGCAAGCAAATTACTTTTCAACTGAGGAGTACAAGCCTGCTACAGGCTGAGGGACTGGAGTGCATAAAGCTGAATTATGAGGAATTTAAACTGGATTGTTTAGGTATTCTTGCTCAAAGGTGGAAAAAGTATGAATTTGATGTTAATAAAACGTCTACATATAAAATCTTACCTCTGGTTGTTGCAACATGCATTAAAATGACAGGTTTGCTCACTTTACCCTATGCACTTCTAGTCACCTGGCAGAAAATGTAAACTAAAAGAGGGCTCTTTTCAGAGAAAGGGGTTCAAATATTTTGCACAGAGCTTGGAAAATGCAGGTAAAATTGGTGTTTAGTGTTTGCTTTAGAGTCATTGTTTTAGCATCAGCAGCAGTATTTGCTGCTGCTTCTGTTTTAACTATACACGGAAATAGCACATTTTCTTTCATTTGATATTTTTTTCCCCCTCTTTTCTGTTAAGCCAATGTTTTTACTCAAGATTATCACACTGTGAGAATCTCCCATTGGCGGATGCCTTCTAATGATATTGCAATATATCGAAAACTTTTAAAGGCAACATTGGGAGGTGAATTTAAATGTTTTCACGGACTGCACAGAACCACTTGTTTCACTGGGTTTCTTTGTGCCCTTCTCGCAGCCGTGAACCTGCTGGATCGGCGTGAGATTACGCTGCGTCGGGAGACTTTTCAGTGATGGACACATAACTCCACATAATGTGGGAAAAATCTGGTCCACGTCCTCCCGTGGTGCATGCTGTTGAAATGGGAGAAGCTTTGGATATCATGACCGCTGCGTTTGTTGAGGGATTCAAGCTCCCACTCAAGATCGCCTTATTCTACTTTAACTAGTCAATTTTGACAGCGGGACTTAACACATGATCACGTTACCCTCTCTGGAGACACTTATGTTCTGAGAGTCAGCCACAAACTACCTTAAAGTGGTGAATAAGCTCTAACAAGGACTTAAAAGAAAATAAACTAAAAATGCTTCTTTAATGTTTTTACGCATTTGTCTACTCTATGAAATCCCAGATTTGCCCAATTGTAGATTATTGTTCCTCACAGCTTGAAGATGGCTTGTTTTCAATGTGCCTTTATAATCGTATTTCAGTCTCCTTTGACTTAATACCCCAAATTAAATAAGTGCATCCAGTTCCCATCAGAGGTTACCTATTACAAAATAGTCCGTCTGTGTAATTCATTTCAAGGTTTATTTGAAAAGAAAATAATAAAATGTCTTTGCTTCTTGGTTTCTCTTAAATATATTTACATTTTTTGCTAAAGTAATTTGGAATGCCAATATTTGACCTTAATCTCAACTGTGGCTGTTAGCAAACATGTTCTTGTTGAAAATACCTACGTAAAAGTTGTCGCTCGGTCTAAAACACTGTTTAAATCTCTGTTTCTAATTGTTTACATTTTATTTGGCCTAGTTGTTTGAAGGGAACTGGTTTCATTCCTCTGAGTACATTTGCTTTGCTTGGGCAACCTAAACCCCCTAAGTAAAGAGCTCCTGATGTTATGTTCTGAGGGATGGATACCATTTTGTGTTTACAATGACTGTATAAATACAGCGCGCTTACTGCAGCAGACTTCCTGTCTTCAATTCCACCCAGCAAAAGCAGTCAGATGAGATAACGATTAGAATCCGACTACTTCTTATGTAAGCCTTGGTGTTGGATAAGATGTACAGGAAACTGGTGCCAGACAGAAGGAAAGTGTTTACTTTTTTGTAGCTCCAGTAACCTGTGATGGTTAGTTCAAAATCCAACCCTTATGTTAAGAGGATTGTCAGAAGTTATTTCCCTGTTCTTATGAATCAGTTAGTAAGACTTGTGTTTTTTGCCCAAACACAATATCTTACTAATGTACTATTACATCGTGAAAATATTCTCATTTGGTCAAGTTACAGCATATGTGACAGATCAACCAAAAATATGACATTGAAGTAAAATTATATATAGCAATAAAAAAGGTTTGTTGTTCATCTAGCCAATTTATCTAAAACCCAAAAGCAGTTCCAGTTCACTTAGTGACTCAAACTGTGACTTATTTAATCTCATAAATAGAAATCCCAGCAGCAAGCCTTTTGCAGCCTACAATGACTTTCTTGTTTATAATTGTTTTTGCTTTTTTAATTTTCCAATTATCGCTAACAAACTTACTTTGAAGAAAAATGTACATGCAGCATGATACTCTCCCCACCGGGCTTCACAGTAAATGTGGTGTTTCCACTGCTTTGTTTTTATATAATATGTATTATATTTATCAACTTTTAATATCCCATGTACCCTTTTAGGGTATATCGGGTTGCCAGTTTTTAGGAAACGGAACTAAACAGGACAAAACACCATAAACACACCTAAGAGAAACTGTGAATAGAGCAACTAAACTTTAGGGAGTGTGGGAGGAAGCAGAAGTACCTGAAAATAATCCATGCATAAACAGAGAGAACATTCATCCCATGAAAATTAACTTCAAGTAATTTAAACAAAGTAGATTTAGCTGCTAAGCAAAAGTGTGACTGTGGCTTCCTTAAAAAAGTTATATAGGTAAATAATATTACTAATACTTTATTATTATAATATAATATTAAATATTATGTTTTATTAATTATTATCATTATTACTACTACTACTAACAATAATAAACTCTTTAGTAGAAAAAAAATCAAAAAGTAATAATTTGTATGTTTGTTATAAGTAATAATTTGTATGTTTGTTTTTTAGTACAGATGAAAGAAAATGAATATAATATAAATAATATACGATGCAGTGTATGAAAATAAGAACATAAAAATAACATGAAATATCCCCGTCTAAACCCTCTTAACCTTTTTTTCTTGTTTTGTTCCCGTTCATCGCCAGCAGGTGGCGCGCGCTCATCGCGTCATTCCTTCCGACTGGTCCAGAGCGCACGTGCGGCGAAGCGTTTGCGTACAGCGCGCGCTCGTCGTGTGCGGAAGTAAATAAACTAGGCGGGCGGAGCTAAGCCCGAGCGAAACTTTAATTACGAGTGGGAGAAAACCATGTGCTGCAATAAAGCTTTTTTTTTGTTTGTTTACATATAGTTTAAGTTGTTCCTATTATTATTATTGTTATTGTTATTTCTATGCAACAGAAAAATATTTGCTTTATAGTAAAAATTGAGGCGAAGCTCTTGTCTTAGTGGTGATAAAACCACAGTATTGGAGCTGTGGAGCATCAAAGTTTGTCAGCTCCAGCTGGAGGAGAGACATCACGGGGGAGAGGCTGGGATTTAAAACCCGCCTCCCCCCGGTGGGATCTCGTCCCCCCTTTACTGAGAAAAAAAAGAGAAAAAAACTCCCATTTTTCTCTCTCACCGTGTCTCCTTCTCACTCACTCCCCTCTCTCTGTCTTCTCTCTGTCCCTCTCTCTTCCTCTACCTTTATTACTCGCCTCTCGTGTCTTCTCTCCCCCCTCCCCTCCCCTTCTTCGCCACAAACATGGATCTCTCCGCGAGCTGTTTGTTCCTTCTATCATGTATCGGCGTGATATCGGCGATCGATTTGGAAGCGATCGATCCGGGCTACTACATGGAGCCCGCTGCCATATCAGAGCCGATCGACTACAAGGATCCCTGCAAAGCTGGTGAGCTTTTCGGTCCCCGCTCTGTTTGTCTGGTGTTGGGTGAGATTTCCCCCTCATCTGCGTGGATCATTATTTGTTTGCAGGGAAACGCTTGTTTGTTTCTTGGTAGAGATGACAGCAGTGGATGTAGTTTCTTAAGCAGGATCCTGAGAACACTGTGCAATTATTGTTTTTTGTTTTTTTCCCCTAAGTGTCATAGTTTGTGCAGTTTGAAACATCTGAGCTAAACGGGAGAATATAATCTGAAGGGGCTGTAAATACATAAAAAAGCAACAACAAAAAAGTTTGGATTTTATTTGCAGAGGCATGAAAAGTTTTTTTCTCTCCTTTTGTCAGTGCTTGTTGAAAAGTTGGTGCCTTAACTCTAAACAAAATGTCAAGTTCTTCATGGTTTTAAAGTTTTTTTCTCACATTTCTGATCTGCTTGAAAATAAGTGGATTTTATATTAAAACTTCTCCTTTTCTAAATTTTTCCCCCCCTCCTGACAGTCTTTTATTTCCCCCCACAGTCTTTTCACACAGCCTCCAAAGAAAGTGGAGGAGGGGAAAAACATTACAGTTGAGCTTAAATATTATGCACACACACATTTGAGCATAAACATATTTGTCAGACCGATCATAGAATCGGCCTAAAGCCAGCCGAGATGCCATTGTATGCTCAGGTTTTTATTTTCTCTGTGTTTTATTTTTTCTGTAATCTGAACTCACTGTCTTGCCAAATCCCTTCAGGCGGAGTTTGAGCAGATTGTGTTTTCCATCTGGTAAAAGTATTCAGGTTACGGACACTGAGAGCCGGCTTCAGTCAGAAACGTCCTCTGACGTCCTGGAAGTGGAATTTAGCATTTTTCTGATGTGTCAGCTCAGTTCAGAGCGCCCGACTCTGTAACCCAACTGTCTCTCTCTGTTTCTTTTATTTTTTATTTTTTATGCACTGGACATTAAACGTTTCTGAAAGCGTGGCAACCGTGCGTAAACACGACAAAGGTCGTTCTCCAGATGATTGGTGTGTCATTGCACAAGTCACTAAGTTGTTTTTTCCTGTGTGTGCTTTGTTTATGTTGACTCATTTGAAGATGGACACTTGCATCTGCTAAAAGTTGTTTTTTTTATGTAGTTTATAACAAATTGTTGATGTTAACGCTCTGCATCTCTACAGGGACATTCCCACTACAGGACATGACTGCTGTTTATCTTTGCGAGGACGTTAACACTCATTCCAGCTCAGTTTGTCCGGCTTGTCATTTTGCCACTGAGCTGTTTTTCATGGTTTTCCTCAGGGCGCGTCTGAAGCCAGATGGTTGGAAGATGGTCACCCATGTAAACATCCTGCGTCCATCTTTTCCGACCCTTGACTTCACCCCCTTCTCTCTCAGGCAGTCTTTTTTTTACGGGCGCTCACGTCCAGAACAGTGTGTGCAAGTCGGCCTTTCTTGGATCATTGATTTTTCTCTTGGGTTTTTTTTCTCCCGGTTTGTCTCTCACTCTGTTTGATCGCTTTCTGCGACTAGAGGTCAGCGTATTCATGTTGCATTCCCTCCTTTTAGGACTCTGTTCTAAGACTACTAAACACATCCAATTTTTTACTAATTGTTGTTTTGAAAATGTGAAATTCCCCGTCCTTAAAGTGAGCGTAGTAGCTTCTATTCAGGTCTGATGTTGGAATATTTTTTGCAGTGGCAAGTTTTCTAAAGTGAGCGTTCATCATATTGAGTAAGTTGTGATCTTACTGCTGGAAATATAAAAAAAATATATCGAACACACAAATAATCAAATCGAGTACTTATTTAAATGAATGATAGATTGGATTAGGGTTTGGGGTTAGGAACTCAGAGTAGAGACTCTGATACGTTGCATTGACATTTTAGATACTGTTTTTTTTACACCTCAGGGTTAATCGTCTAAACGTGGCCCTTTTTTTTTAATCAACAATTATTTACAAAAAGTGTACACACAGTAATGTCAGTGAAATGCAAATATTTAACTACAAAGTAAGTGCTTTCACCCCCTTCAGGTCAGTGTTGGGTAGATACAACGCTAACTCAAATCACAGCGCGGCGTCTGCGTGGAAAGGGTTTCAGGCAGGGTTGGACATGAATGCTGCATGTTTTACTCTGTTCTTCAACACAAAACTGTTCAAGTTTTCCCAGATTGCGTGAGGATCAACTGTAAGCGGATCTTTTCAGGTCCAGCCCCAAAACTCTCTATGGGATTGAGGGCTGGGCTTTGACTTGGTCACAACAGAACATCCACCTTGTTTTCAAATCTTTTCTGCGTATTTTTAGCTGGAAGCTTCAAGTTCTCTGCTCTATGAGGCTAAAGCTCTCTTACATCCGGAATAAAAACTTCCTCTGGGATTTCCCTACATTTAGTTTCATTTATGTAGCGCTTTTAACTTTAAGAGCCTTCAAGAGGTTGCTGCTGAGAAGCATTCCCGTGGCATGATGCTGCTAACACAGAGCGTCACCGTGGAGATGGTGTATTTGTGTTGATGCGTACTGATTGGTTCCCAACGAACCAATCAAGGCAGATTCACTTACATGCGATATTCCTCCCATTTTTTCATGGATTTTAGCTAAACTCCGAGTGACTGATTTTTTTTTTGTTGATTTTTTTATTCCAAATCATGACATACTTTTTTATAGCATTTTCTTTAATTTTCCTTTTACATTCATTTGTAATAGGAGCCATGAATCTCTACACCCAGTGAATGGACCTTTCAGACAGAGAGATCACAGGAGACACACTCATTGCTCTCAGGTGATCTCCAGTCCATTCGTTGTGAGACTTCTGGCACCAATTAGTTTGACCTCTATTAAATTAGGTGACTCAATTTAAAGAGGATAGATATTTATGCAGTCTCTCAATTTATATTTAGTATTTTATTGCCGCAATTTTGCAGCAATCAGTTTTCACTTTGACATAAAAGTTTTTTGTATTTTTTTGTATCATTAAAAAGACAATTTTTGTTGATGGTGATTGATTTGAAAAAGCAATATAAAAGGAGGGAAAACATCAAACAGGGGTGAATATATTTTATAAGCACTATAAAATACATCCTTGATCTATCCTGCTCGTGTCCTGAAGGTTTTATAGTACGGTAGGTTCAGTTGTAAATCTTTTCTGGCCGGGAGCTGGAGGATGTTACTAGAGAAATCCTGCATAATTTGAAAGGCATCGATGAACATATAAGTGAAAAACAAACTCAACTAACTCAGTCCATTCAGGACTAAACCAGTGGAAAATTCCTTGTACTGCTGAATTCACTGCTTGGCAGCATCCCAGGAAGTCATTTAAGATGCTAACATGCCTCTAAGATTAGACCCACTTACTTTCACAATTAAAGTTGCATGAGACGCAGACTTGCTCATTGTCTTTTTCTGCTCAGATGATAATCTGACGGTCTTGCGGTTTGACTTATGTCTCGATTTACAGTGCAAACATCATAATATACTTACGTTTGCTGCAGCAGGGCTGTCTTAGGTCTGTGCACTGGAGCCTCTTTGCCGCCAAGGCTCCAGCCACAGAATCCCGTCAGTCGTGCTCGCAAGTGATTTTACTTTTTTTTCTTTTCTTTTTTTTTTCTTTACCAGCCCCAAGTTCGTTACTGTGATTGGCTCGAGCCAATTTATACAGTCAGGGTCATTCATCATGTGCCAAGTACTTGCAAGGCCAGCTCAGGTGAGATGAGTGTAGGCATTCATGCAGGATCCTTGCAGGCTCGACCCTTTGCTTTCACTTCAAGCTTATGTCATTCCTAACACATTTCACTGCTGGTCATGAACCATAAATTTTTTCATCTGTGCAAACTTTGATTATCTTAGTCAGTAGCATGCCTACTATGAAACAACCACTCCATTATAATACTTAAACCCTTGATTCTTACATTTCCTTGAAAATTAAGAGGAAACTGTTTGCTTCTGTCTTTTTGGCTCCAGTATAGAGATGCACTGATCAGTGGTGTTTTAACCATTTTTGCCTTAAAACCATTTCCAGTATGACACAATATCAGTTAAACAAGTACTTGCGCTGCTGATTGTTGCATACTGTTTTCCGGTACCTGCATCTTCCTGACTCTTTTCTTTTCCTGCATCACTGTAACGTGAGCTCTAACATCACAGTTACTGAAATAGACCAAAGGCATGGGTATCAAGGGCGGTTGGATTCAGCCAAATGTTTAAATATATAGTTAACCTGTACAGCGTGAATGGATGGCATTTAAAAGGAATTAGCCAGTCAAATAATCCATCCAAGCCGTTTGTTTATCTCTCACTTTGATATTGCAATGGATGTTTTGATTTAATCTTTTGCAGCACGGATTCTTTAGTAAAATAAAACAATTTTGTATTTCAAAACTACCCGCAGCTACATCAACGAATGTACAAATATTGTACAGTCCTGGAGTCTGTGTGAAAATGAAAGTCACATGCAAGGCATTTTCGGACTTTCAAACACATCTGTCACTCTTTTTTGCTTTGCAAGTTATAGCATTTTTGTGCTAGGTCAATTATTTTCTGATAGATCATTTCCAAATGATACTGCTCATTATCCAGCTACCTCCGTCTTGTCATGATCTAACAGGGTGATGGGTCTGTGTTTTGTTGGATTGCTGCAGGATTGGGCATTTAAGCGACACTTAAGCAGATGCTTTTCTTTTATCATGGAATGCAGACCCTGTAGCTGATCCCACGCTGTGTTTTTTTCTTTTTTTTTTTTTTTACATTACAAGACCCCTGCCTGTTCCCTCTCAGCAGGGTTCGGGTTATTAGGGAGCTGATCCATTGGCAGGGTTTCAGTTCATTAGTTAGAACAATATGTTTGTTGTCAGAGCTAAGTAATAACTAATCTTGCATCACGTTAATACCAAGTCTGGGTGTGGAGCGGAAGTAACAACAGCAGCTTTGGGATTGGTATTTGAAGGACTTTGAGGCAGATCATTTAGTACACCACAAGCAGCAGTTGTGAGTTGATACCTGATTTATTCTCAGTTAAGAGAAATATCCTTTCCAAGTAAAAATGTTAAATTATATTAAATTAGCCTATTCCTTTCCAAATATTGTGCAGATATGTACTTGTTAAATTCATAAACTGAAAAGGGTAAACTCCTCTGAAAGGTCAAGTTAAATTATTCATCCCTGCAGACCACCTCGGATAGTGTGGCATGAATGATTGGGAGGCTTATGAATCATTGGAAGGAGTGGAGTAAATCGGTAATCAGTGACTGTGGCGACAATGAGCTGGGGAATCGAATCTGGTAATGGGCTTGATGGAGTGTGAAATGTTAAAGGTGAGGCGGCCTCCTGGTGCGCGCCCTTTTAACTGAAGCCGCGCTTACTTTGTCAGATGGAAGCTGCCGTGCGGCGACAGAAGCTCCAGCTGCGGTAGCCGAGGAGTCTGGGCTTTATTAGAGAGTAATTGCTTCACTCTCCAGCTGATGTTTGTGACTTTGCTTGGGCCTCTCTCTTCTAATTATGCCACAGCTGCCTTTTAACAGCGTGCTGTGTGGTTGCAAGACTAATGGTCACCCAAACCATAACCCCCCCTTCCCTACAACTCTCCAGCCTAAAGCTCGAATTGCTGTGTTAGGAAATGTCAAGGTATGCGTTCTATGTACGAGTAACAGCTGGTGTTGTTTTAACAGAGCGGAGAGGAGCTGGATTTACACAATTCATCGCATGCAAGTTAAAATCACTTCTAAGAAAGGTTTTCCTGAAATCCATGCTTTGTGAGTTCTGCAGCTTGAAAAGTTCACAAGGATTAAAAGTAAACAGTAAAGCCAGGCCTGTTTTTAGGGCTGGTAAACCCCTTAATACCTGATGAGTGATACTCACCCTGTCATCACATGGTAATCACCCTAACGCAATACGCTATCAGCATCTATAGGAATTCAAATCGCAGCGTTTGTTTCCAAACACCAACTGTGAAAGGCGGCGCCATTGTATTGTCATGCATGTAGGATTCCGTCGGTGCTGGGAAAAGGCCGTCCAACTGTCCCCCATAGGCCCTGCCTCCCAAAGGAGCTGCTCTTCCAAATATAGGCCGATATTTAGTGTCCATAACGGCTTAGTATTGATGTCCCTGTGCGTGATTTCACTGATGGAGAATTATAAGAATAGTCCAGGAATGTCTGCCGGCCCAGAGGTCAAGGATAGGACATTACACAAATCAATGAGATTAATACGATGGAGTTTTGATGGGTAATCCTACTGGCTGTGGCGGCCGTCAGTGGAGCAAATGAGTGGGATTATAGTGATTTACATGGACAAAAATAAAATAAATAAAAACCTTGGTTGGGGGAGGTTGATTTAAGCAACGCATAATCTAGCTTTCTCTCTACGAAAGAGGACTTCAACCTTTTTTCTAATTACATTGTAAACATATTATCATTTTTAAATCTGCAGCTGGTGACATCTAGGTGATGAATAATGTTTTGAAAGAGATCCAGCTCCGCACTCTCCAGTGATCACTTGCCATCTGCCACATTAGCTTGGCTATAATCTACAGTGCGAACACAGCAGTGTCATTGTGTTTGCACTTCACGTTATTACAGAGCCCCTGTATCTAGTTTATCGCTTTTCACCACAGCCTGGCCTCAATCCCACCCCTGCATGGAGAACAAAAAGATTCCTAAAACCGTGTGTCTGCGGATAATTAAAGCCAGGAGACAAGGGGATTAATTCAAAATCCCTATGAGTTTTTTTTCTTTCTCTTCCATAAACACGCAGCACCGTCTCTAGGGCGACCGCTGCGCTCAGGAGAAATTGGCCTCAGTGCCAACCGGACTGCGCATTACCAAACTTTATATTTAAGTTTGACTTGGAGATAGGGGAAAGTCTGCGCTTTGGTTGGACACAGATTCATGCATTCTGCGTGCACAGAACAATCGTTTTAAAGTGCTCCCACTTTTCCTTATTATTTCATTTTAAAGCTTTAAATGTGATAAACCAATACAAAGTGAAAGATTGTTATGAATGGGAAGAAGAGCATTGATCAGCTAAGAAACCAATAGTGCTGAGGTCACCACAGAAAGCCAAAATAAGTCTTGTTTGCTGTTTGTCAAAAGGCAGTTTTTGATGTAATGATGTATAACCATTAAAAAGAAGGTAGTTTTTTTTGTCATTTATTCTAATCTTGCTTCTTATACCTTCTCCTTCTCCTGGAAAACAATTCCTAATAATATACAAGAACTTCCACTCCTAATGTCTTTTCAGAAATCTATTAAAATATAGCTATTCCAAAGCCAGAGATGTCAATAAGACTACCTTTAAAAATCTTTTATATATTTTCTAAAGAGTATTAAATTGTCTTCTGTGACTGGAGTTGGAAAATTAGCCACATGGCTACAATTGTTTTACGTAAATGCTAATCTCTGTAAATATATCTCGTCCCCTTTTTGACAAAAGACCAAATCGAGCTTATAGTGATTAGAGTAAACAGAGTAGACCAAATGTAAAAAAAAGTTTTAGCCAACATGAAAAATGTTCTTTGTGGCATAGAACAAACACTTTAACACTTCCTTCCCACAGTAATGAATGGTGATGGAAGTGTCATGTATGGATGTTTTTCTTCCCCAGCAGTGAACAAAAAGCTTTTAAACATTGGAAATCAGGTATTTGTTTTTGCAAATGCTATGTTAAATCATTTTTTTTTCTCACACCATCAAAGCTTTTTTATCCACATTTGGAAGTATATCTGGTTTAAATGGCAAAATTCGAAATGAGATCCCCAAATTTGCTAAATAGTTAAATTTAGCAAATTAAATTGCTAAATTTAGCAATTTAAAATAAATTTGCTACTACTAGTTCACGTTTATTACAGCCATTCGTAACGTCAACATCTGAAGAAATTAACCTTTGCATAGTTAGGTAGCTTTGCTCAATCCTAATTGCTTTAATCATGGCTAACTTTTATATTCCTTGATTGCAATGTTTTTAAAAATTAAAACGAAGCTAATGATTAAAGATACATCCTCAACTAGTAATATATTGGTTTAGAATGGCTCAAAGTCTGGGAATCTGTAGCAAGACTTGACACTTGGTGTTCGATGATGCTTTCCTTCGAGTTTTGGCTAAACTTCCAAAACGGAAACCTCATATGGTAACTTGCTTTACATTTGTAGTAAACATTGTCCCACAATAAAACTGCATTAAAACTGCAGCACTGTTTGCTCTTGTCTGAGCAAAAATCAATATGTTAGAAAAAAAAAAGGCAGAAAACGTTACTCTCCAGTCACCTCGTCCTTACTTTCCGAACAGCATCTGGTATCTTCTCCATATCAGTAAGGTTACTTTTTCTTCTTTTTTTGCAGATGGTTCTCATTATTATTTCTGGGCTGGCTGCCTGATTTGGTCTGAGTTACTGTTGTTTTGAGCACAGATTAGAGGATCTCTTGAGCCTCAGGAATTCGGACCTGTCCCCCATGCATGCCCTGTCTTGCACCTTTTCTTATTGGTGTCAATAACCTCTTATCCTTTCCTTATGCCCTACATCAGGGGTGCCCACACTTTTCGAGCTTGCGAGCTACTTAAAACAACAATATCCTTGCCCCACCCCCACCCACCTCCCCCCAAAAAAGCACAAGGCCTATTTATTTTATATTAAATAAATCCTTTTTATTGTACATTTTGTCCCTTCAGGATAAAGCATATTTCAATTTAAATTACATTTAATCTATAACACATATGAGTTTATCTTGCATAGAGTTAGAGAGCGTAGAGTTAGCATGTGTTTGCATGCTTAAATACGCATCGGTTTGCTGCCTGGTATGTGAACCAAAAGACAAATGTAAGGATGGTTGTGGTCATCTACTTCCTTTAATGCCGTGCAATCGACCCACACCCCTCGATTGCGATCGACATTTTGGGCAACCCTGCCCTACATCCTCTATAGCTTGCTGGGTGGCTGGAAAAGCAAACCCTAGTCCAGAAAGTTTTAATCATACTTCTTAAGGCTGAAGGAACTTGAGCCAATTTTTTTTCTCTCCGTATGTGGTTCTTTTCATCCTTCCTCGCTTGACTTGGACATCTGTGTCTCCATGTAAAGAAAATCAAGCATGATCTGCGGCATAAATGCATGAATTAAAAATAAAGAATCAATCTACTTTTATCTTCATCTTGAAGATAAAAGTCTTCAATGCCAGGCCAGGCCTTAAAGAAGACTAGAACTTAATAACAGCCTCTCTAGTAAAACAAGCGCTGGGTAAGCTTGTGTCGGGGAGACATTTTCATTAAAGCAACTACAAAGGAGAAAATCATTAACCCACATTTAATTGCACCCTTGGGTTCTTTGGCTTTCCACCAAACTGACCAACTAAACAGGCATGCAGAGGCCTGTCGTTTTTCACTTTGTTGAACATCTGCCTTTCCTATTCAGAACCGACGAGAGGAAGATGGGATGTGTCCTTCCTCTAATTTCTTCCCTTCTAGTTGTCATCTCCTTTTCAGGAATGAGTTATACCCCCCACCCTCATCCTCCTCCCTTTTTTCCACGTTTCTTGAGAAAACTTCCCCACCTCCTCAAACTCCTGCATGCAAAGTGGGCCATAAATCCCTAAAACACGCTGCGTTAAAACCCTGTAAACCTGACCCCACCCCACCACCACCCCCATCTCCGTGGAGAAGAATTCTAGCGAAGGAGTATTTAGTAGGAAATCTTATAGCACACATTCCTCATAAAGTGGGACTGTTATTTTCCGTCTCCTTGGCCTAATTAAAGTGCTACTTGTTCAAGGTGCCCCATTTTCCTCCAAGGGAGCAGAGTCAGCACATCATTGTTTCAAGCAGTGGTGTGAAACAGTATTTTTCCACTTCCAGATTTTTTTTCCTTCAAAATGCTTCAGATCATCAGATTTCCTTTGTTAAATCAGGAACTTTCTGTAATGAATCAGATACAGCTAAACTGGATTACCGTCAAACCCTGAAACAACAAATCACTTAAATTGAACCTTTCTGACAGCATGAAGTAGGCTACTAGATCTTTAAAACATATATTAATTAATTATATACAGATATTCAAGGAGGATTGTATTAAAGACCACATTTTTGTATTTGGGCAACGATCCAAAGGAGATCAGCAAGTCCGCCTCTAGAATGGCTCATTAACAAAACAAAATTAAGACTCCATGAAGGTTTCTATTGGCCTTCTCTGGACTTAGTCAACTGAAATGCTCCAACATGACCTTAAATAATTTGTTCATACCCCAAACCCTCAAATATTGCTAACTGTAAACTGTTATGCAAGGAAGAGTCAGACACTGTGTGTAATGCAAATGACGTAATAGACAGATCTACAGTTCTTACAAACAATTAATTGCCCCCAAAGCTGTCCAAGCTTTGTAAATAGGGAGCAATTACTTTCTCACATGTGGTCAGATTTTTTTTCCTCCGTAAATAAAAAATCTTTTGATAATCGCGCTTGGATTTACTTGGGTCTTGTTTGTCTGAATATAAATATTTGTTTGATAACCTGAAAGCATTCAAGTGTTTTCAACATGCCGCACTCTGTTGCACAGAGTTCCTGTTTCCCACACCAAGGTGTCACGGGGATTAATGTTGTTGTTGGTTGACATTTTAACTGATAAGTCTCTGCACCTGTGATGCAGAATCCGCTGCAACCCATAGTGTGTAAGATATTGCTTTCCTCCCCTTTTCTGTCTGAATTGAGACCGGGCTGCCCTGGAAACCAAACCAACACGCCGCTGTCCTGCAGCTCTATTTTTATTTCTATGCAAGGAAAGCATAAGCAGAATTGAGCCAAATAAAGCTTTGCCTTCACGTCATGCTTTAATCCTGTTTCTGTTTGTTTGTTTGTTTCAGCTGCCTTTCTGGGAGACATTGCTTTGGATGAAGAAGACCTAAAATATTTTAAGGTGGACCGAATGGCTCAGAGAACCGTCCAGACCATTAATCGCACAGCTGCAGGTAAAGGCACCATAAATGACAAAATATTAAAATGGTTTGGATTATTGATCTCAATCAAATTGTGTGAAATAACCATAATTGCTACACTGTTTATTCCTGCTTGTGGCATTGTGTTGTCTGAGGACATCATGCTCTGTAACACAACAACTCCGATCCTCTCCGCCATGCAGATGTTTGTGTGCATTTTTTTAAAGCCCTCTTTTAATGTTAAACAATAAAACAAGGTTATCAGTACACACTGCTACGCCTCTAAGGTAAAGTTTGAGAATAATTGCAGGGCTTTGCAAAGCTGAATTAAAAAATAGCAGCTGTGACTCAACAGAGGCTAGAGGCTTCCCTGTTGTGTAAACTACACGCAAACAGGAACCAACAAGTGTGTCCAAGTTGGCATCTGTGTTTGGACAGGCCAAGTTTGCTGCTTTTTTTATGATTAGGTTAATAGGCATGTAGAGAGAAAGACTAAATGAAAGATTAACGAATACCTCAAAGCAGCTTATTCACAGGAGCTGGTTAGTCACCGCAAAATTTCATTTTTGTACTATTGAGAAAACCACGCTTAGGTTAAGAGGTTCATACATTCAACCTGGAAACAGAGTTTTGTAACAGTGTTTTTTGCCTCACTTTGAGCATTAATCACATTACTCATTACACATAACCAATACCCATTAAAAATATCTTCCTCTTTAATTGGAATTTTACGAAACAGACCAACATAAAATAGACCTTTATTCTGAAATCCAAAGAAGGTATGTGTTCAGTTTTTTCGTTTTTACTAAGAAATATCTGAACAGTATGCTCTGTGTTTCCATTAAGTGATCTTTACTCTCACATCCCTAAAAAAACAGCTGTCCATGTAAAATGATAGGATGAGAAAGCTCAAGGTAACTCTGGAGGAGCCTTAAAGATCCACAGCTCAGGCGGGAGGAACCTTCAACAAAGACAAATAGATGAGCTTGAGCTGGTAGTCTTGCTAGGGAGAAACCCGAAAAATAAAAACTTATGCCGCACTTTTTAAAGTTTTCACAGCTCTTCACAACTATATACTAGTTTGTGTTTTAAATCCTCCAAAAAATAATTTGGGTTTGTGGCTGTAATGTAACAAAACCTAAAAAATAAATAAAAGCCCTATGAATGTTTTGTAAGATACGTTAAGTTTAAAACAAGGTCTTTTTTTTCCCTTTTCGACATTAGATTTCTAATTTACACAAAATACAAAAAATATTTACATGCAATTAAATATATATACAATTTTATATATATGTCGGCAAATCAGCTTTTGTAATTGGCAGATTTTGTGCATGCTTTGTCTCTGGACATCGTATCAGTTAACTGAGACGATTTGGCTGACATTTTTTCCACAACTCGTCCACAAGTGAACGTGCTAATTGTTCTCACTAGGCTGCCAGCATAGACTTCTGAGGATTTGGAGGAATACATTTTTTTCTGTACAGTTTCTGCATGTCAAATCACTTTTTAAGTTTCTTATTGGGGTTGTATTGACGTTTGCATTAAGAACTCCAAAAAAATGGGAAGAAATTATTCTATTGGCTTTCATAGCAGTTATCAATCTTGAATCCCAACAGTACATTGCATTATTTTCTGATGAAGGGTTACATTATTTAAAGTAAACATTTAAAGAAATTCTTACTTCACTGTTTATGTAGGACGAAAAAGAAAATTTCTCAAACAATGTCGTAAAATGCTCCAGGTCATCCATCTATCATATTGGGATTTTATATTATAGACAGACGCAAAGTAATGCTTAATTGTTAAATGTAACCAAAATGATATGTGGTTTTCAAAACCTTTTTTCTTAATAAAACTATGTTAAAATACGCCTCCACTAGTTTTTTTTATTTGTTTTTTTTATTATCTACAGACTTAAAATATGGTCTATGATGTTTGAACAAATTCCTCTTTTAACAAGCAAGGCATTTTATTTAAATAAAAAAACTAGTTAAGAAGGCTGAAAGGCAGCCGGGTTTAAACACTCTTTATTTGAATAAATGCCCATCTAAATTTCAACCAACTATTATCTCAATAGGAAAATGTAGCTTCTTTTTTTTGGGTGGTGAAATTAATTGAAGGATTTTGGTCGTCTCATTTTGTTTAAAACCCCAGAATCGGCGAGTAATCCAAATAGACAGGGTGGACAGCGCAAGAGAAGGGCCGCCACCTCCAGACCGGAGCGCGTTTGGCCTGAAGGGGTCATCCCGTACGTCATCAGCGGCAACTTCAGTGGTAGGTGACAACAAATAACTTGTGTCCTTTATAATATCATAATGAAATCACACAGGATAATATTGGTGAATTCAGTTGAAATGATGATGAATAGCTATTATTTGGAGCAGTTGGGAAATTAAAAGATGAAGTTGCTATAAGCAGACGTCAAATATTAAAATGTTAAACATGGTTAGCCCATATGGCAAAACAAAAACACACTTTGCTTCCATATTTTAAAAGGACTGTAAATGGGTCCAAATTCAGCCTGTTTTATAAATGAGAAAACCCTAAAAATTTTAACAGGGCCTTCTTGTTATTGGTGAAAGTGTTTCTCTCCCTTCAATTAACTTCTTTAAGCCTTTGTGCTTCTTCTGAGTTTAAATAAACATGTGACTGATACTATAAGTAGATAACTTTGAGTCTCCATACTGTTGCATTATCGACACTGAAGAGTGTTTTTGTCCAGTTTTAGCTTTCACATAACTTCTTTGTCTCTCTAGGAAAACAAAAATAATCTCCATCAGTTGTAAAGGCAATAGAAAGCTGTTTCGCTCTTGTCTGCGTTTTATTCATTCGACTGTGCATCCTCGCCCTGTCTGTGGTCCTTTCAGGCAGCCAGCGGGCTATTTTCCGCCAGGCCATGCGGCACTGGGAGAAGCACACTTGTGTGACCTTTATAGAGAGGACCCAGGAGGAGAGCTATATTGTCTTCACTTACCGGCCATGCGGGTGAGTCTGTGGGGTTTTCAGCTTGCTCAAATAGAAATTGAAGATGTGCACACTGTAAGCATTCAGTATCACCTTGTGTGCGAGCACTCCTCCTTGTCTCCTGTTCAGCAGGCTTTTTCGTTCTCTCTGTTTGCAGCCCCTCTGAGGCCAGGTTGTGTTTAGCCCTTCTACCATCTCTGAAAGTGACAATCTTTTCAGTAAGCAGGAATTTCCTGTGCCTCTTCACTGAACTCCGTGGCTCGCTGAGCATCTGTGTCTTTCATGGTTTACAGGACAGCAAAGAAGGGGAACACGTCCCGTCAGCAGTTTCTCAAGTATTCTCGGGGGAAATGCTGATTATGTTGTTGTTTTACGACTGCTAACAATCTGTTTAGACATGCAATTTTTTTTTTTATCATGTTTCACAATAATAATTTTCTTATTAAATCTTAAAGAGGCGGAGAGATTTCTGAGGGCAATCTGTTAAACATGTGGCCACAAGCCCTTCGAGTCGTTCGCCTCTTTAGACTGATTTTTATCATTGAAAACCAACAGTCCAAATAAGAGCAGATGCAGCTCATGAAACTTCATCAGGCGAATGCAAGTTGCCATTTTTAGCCTACTAGCTGGCCTTTTTAAGCAACAAGGATGACATTATGCACAGGCAGCAGCGGTTAGCAGTGGGAAAGCTTGACTCTGCTACATATTCAGCAGGCCCCCATCTGTCCTGTGCAAAGTTCAAGGCGTGTCTCAAGAGAGCCCGGCCTGGCTTGCAGTAATTAGAGAGTGGCTGTCTGGCCCACTGAGCCATTATATGTGTGCCCGTCCTGCAGACTCCCACAGTGAACCTTTCATGTCACGATGAAGTGGACGGCTGCTACCAGCCAGTTTCTGGAATCAATTTTAGAATTTTGTATTTTTTTAACAAATGAGTGAATGTCCCACCTGTGTGATTAGGTGATGTTTAACCTCTCCAGAGGTTACACATCACTTAATCATACCCACATGTTCTTATACCACCTAGATTGAATACATCAAAATGTTAATGTCTTATTCTATCTTTAATTTCTTCATATTTTGCTTAGAAACAGCCAGAGTAATATTTTAAAGTGAGTCTCAGCAATAACTCTTAAGCCTTTCTGGAGGTTTTTCAGGTCTGGTGCTCATTTCCTCGCTACTAAATATTCCCCAGTCAACTATTAGTGGTATTATAGTCTTAAAGGTTTAAAGCAGCTACTTAACCATGAACTGAAAAGCCATGTAAAATCGCAGGGCTCGTGGATGATGGGGCGTGTGGTGCACAGAGGACAGCATCTTTTTGCAGAGTCAAAAGCTGCAAACTTCCAAATCTCTTGTGGTCTTCAGATTAGTTAAATTAAATAAAATTAAAATTAAAAAGTGTATAAAAAAAACGTCATTCAATAGGTTTCCACAGCCGAGCAGCTGCCTCCAAGCCTAACAGCAATAGGGGCAATGCAATGTATAACGCAAGCTGCAACTGGACTTGGTAAAAAGGAAGCATCTCTTTTTTTTTTATACCAGAGGAACAATTCTTGCCTTTATGCATTTTAAAAATTGCAAAGTTTATTGCAGAAGATGTTATGCTAAAGGTCAGTTTTTTGTTGAAAGTTGGTTTCAGGCCCTTGGTACCAAAATGTCTTAATGCCTGGCTCGTCAGTTTGAACAGTTTTATGTACCCGATTCCTTAGGAATAGTTTGGGGTTGGACCCTTTCTATTCCTACATGAATGCACACTATAACTCGAAGCAAGGTCCATAAAGTATATGATGAGCTGGTTTGATTTGGATACGCTTCACTTGGATTCTACAGAGCCCTGATCTCAATAAAATTTACTTAGGTTTAATTAGAATTGAGACAATTAGTCAGTTTTGTCCCACATCAGTGTCTAACCTCACAAATGGGGCTCAGGAAAAATGGTAGAATAACCTGAGTTTGTGGACAGTTTTTCCACATGATTCAAAGCAGTATGGAGAAGTCTTTGCTTTTTGCATACCTCTGAACAAAAGCAACAAAAACTGAGCTGCTTAAAACGAGTCCTCCTTTTGTTTCTTCTGGTATCCCTTCAGCTCGTTAGTAATGATTTCATCCCTGAAGCATAGAGTCTGGTATTTTAATTTTTGTCTTGGCTTGTGTTTGCATGATGATTAATAGATGCTGCTCCTACGTGGGTCGCCGAGGAGGAGGCCCCCAGGCCATATCCATTGGTAAAAACTGTGACAAATTTGGCATTGTGGTGCACGAGCTGGGACACGTGATCGGCTTCTGGCACGAACACACGCGGCCTGACAGAGACGAGCACGTCGGCATCATCAGGGACAACATCCAACCAGGTAGAGGCGCGAAGCTCTCAGCAATAGTCCATGAGTTTTTTTTGTCTTGACATATGTGTTTTTAGATCTGTTTTGACACATCTAGATGTGGTAAAACCTTTGAC
The DNA here is from genome assembly GCA_032876305.1 of Orestias chungarensis. Taxonomy (NCBI): domain Eukaryota; kingdom Metazoa; phylum Chordata; class Actinopteri; order Cyprinodontiformes; family Cyprinodontidae; genus Orestias; species Orestias chungarensis. Next base: position 2,890,494 of record JAVLVB010000891.1, on the reverse strand, counting down.
ACACATTCTGTTTTGCAGTCTGACATGATTTTACAACTCAGGTGTGTTTTTCTTCTCTTTTTTTTCTCCCTCAGGACAGGAGTATAACTTTTTGAAAATGGAGCCAGGGGAAGTGGACTCTTTGGGAGAAGTCTATGATTTTGATAGCATCATGCATTATGCTAGGAACACATTCTCCAGGTAGGCGCCTTGCAAAGTCGCCCTCCCTATGTCTTAAACATTGTATTAGTCTTTTGAATTCAAACTGAGTTTGTTTTTTTTCACCCTGCTCCACACGTTTAACCCAGTGCCCTGTTTTAAATTTCAGCGCTTATCGTTGAAGGACTTGTCTAGATCTGTGATGCATCAGCTCCACAGGCTACTGCTGAGTAATCTGGCAAAAGTCCCAAATCTTGGGAAAGGGACTAATGAAACGCTCAGTTCTTCTTTAGTAATAAATCACGAGAAAAATCTCTTGTTGTTTTTTTAACTCACTTTGTTCTTTAAAGTCATTTGGACTTGTGTGTTTGCTTCTCTATCCCAGTTCCTGTGCTAAAACAGATTATTGGTAATAAAAAAAAGAATTGGTAATCTAATTAGAAAAAGTTACAAAACGTTCAACACCAAACAAGGACCACTCTTTCTTTTTGAATGCCTCCTTTGACTTGATCTCTTTTTCCTTACATAGCTGTCCCCCTGGGGGAAAACCGGAGAACATTATATATTTATTCAACATTTTGACAAGCTTAAGTTACATATGTGTTTGAATTTGCCAATGGTCAAATGATAACCACTTGAAGCTAAACCTAACAACAGACTGAACTTTTCTGGTTTTGTTTACCATCTTCCTAAGTACTTTACAAAAGTATTCACGCCTTTTAACTTTTTTACGTTTTGTCACGTTACACCATGGCTAAAAGGTTTCCTGCGAACAGTTTGTCCCAGCTGAGCTGTGGACATCAGCAACTCTCCCACCATGTCTACCAAAGATCTCCTTGCCTTGTCTCGATTTCAGATGAAGAACTGAACATTGCTCCCTGAGATGTTTAGAAATATTGTTGGTAATACATAAATGCATGTCTATAGTTTATTTCTATTTTTTGTTGGTAGCCGAGTCAGGCAGGGAACAGCAGCCCTGTCTTGTCATAGCATCTCTTTGCACCTATTTCATGACGGTATAAAGCTTCTTGTAAAAGTTGCGCTTCCGTTCCATAAATCCCCTCGTTATAGTTCTGGCATCTCTTTGAAGGGTCTTCTGTGATCAACTCAGTTGTGTGTTCTGGTTGTTAAAGCAGTTCATGGTAAGTGTTTTAAAATTCCCATAATAGTTCCTTAACAATTTATGTTAAACAGTCTTTGTAATTGATACTATTCTTTTCTTAAGCGAATCAAGTTGATCTGAATCTGTTATCCATTACATCCTTAACCCCTGGGGTATAAACAATCTTCTTTCAGCCAGAAGACAAAACAAAAATGTTGCATGTTGATTATCACAAATCAGATAATGACTACACAAGTAGCTACTCACCAAAACGTTTTTGTATGCACAGCTACAGCAGTAATTGAAATATTAAAATAACCGGAACTGTGACAGACAGCATTGAAAAAGGAGTTGTATTTATCCTTATACTGCATGTAGTTAGAAGGAAGGAAGATAAGGGAGGTAAATAAATTTGCAAAGATTGCTTGGGGACTAAAGAAAATGAAGGCATTTTGGGTCACGCAATAATCATTGCAACCATTAGTGATGGTGTCCAATTTCAGTAATTGGGTGCTACTGTCCTGCGTGATTTAGATTATTACTGCCGCAACATAGTTGATCCAGTTGGCTGAATTACTTCCTTAATATTTCCTTAATTTTTACTGAAGCTTACTGCTAAACTACTTAATTTGGTCCCAGTGGTTTTGAAGCATCTAGAACACGGTTACTTGCTTTTGGGGACTGGAGTTTAAAATCATTAGATGTAATCGACTGTGTGTAGCACTGTCAACTCTTTGGATCACCAGAAATCTTCCAATTAATATCCTGGATCAAAAATGGAACTGAGTAATCAACAAACACAAATCAACAAAGAAATGATCAGCCAGAATCATGTGCTTGGCTGCATGCCAGGACCTTTTCAAATGTTTTAGCAGGTCAAGTGCTGTATTTGTGTTCAATCAGGCGTGCTAAATAGGCGTTAAGTAGCTGACGTTTAAAACACTTGGTTCCTGAATATGAGTTTATATTGCCTCCCTAAAAAAATCCTTTTAAATTAAATGTTTTTCTAGAACATGCTGATGATCTCAAAATTTTAAGGAAAAACAGTAAAACAAAGGGACTAAGAAGAAGAAGTCCAGACTGTGGCCAGTACTTCCTCAGTCTGATATGAGAAGCAGCTGTTGCCTGTGCCTGCTTGGCTCTCGTTGTCAGCTGTACATATATTCCACATCACAGCCTCTTTGGGTTTACCCTCTCTCTGTTGTGGCCTCCTCCCACATCTACTGCCGTGCTCTTGTGTCATACGGATTCTGGGAAGCAGAGAGCGAATCTTTGTCTAAACAGACGCTGAAGCTGGACGTTGGCCAATGTACAGGAATTCCTGTCTGGTCCCTGAGACTCCACGGTGCAGGTTAAATATGAAGGTCATGCAAAACTTTGATTTATATAAACGTCCTAGTAAAATGGAGTAAGACTGTTTTTAACTTTTTGAGTGATTCATTGCTTTTATAAAGGCATTTTGTTTGGGTGAAGGATTTGAATTAGTATGGAAGTTGACTCAGTTCAGCACTCTTAAACTGTTGTTACTTGTGGGTCAAGATCTGGATTTACCTCCTTAATCATTCAGATTTGCAGAACACCCTCTAGCTTTTTACCAAACAGAGTAAATCTGTTGCTATGTTGGGTAATACACCCTGCTCGGTTTTCAGTGTAACGCTGTTCCTGTCCCAATTCATGTGACCATGCCGATCAATAAGAGTACTTAGAAAAATAGTTGCCTGTGTTTGGGAAATGTTTTCACACTGTTGTAATGGCAGACAAAGGGGCTCCTGTTAGCTCTTCTCAAGTCATCCCAGGCACTTTTTCTTAAGCGCTGATTGGGCGATTTACCTGTGCCAGTGTCACTCTGTGCCGCCTCATTGTTAGCCGGTGTGTTTGCTCAGCGTTTTACTGTAAATCACTGTGGGAAGCCAGAGTTTTTATCACACAAGTGTTGTTCAGAAGATTTTTTGGCTTCTCTTGATGTTTTTCAGTGTCTCCCTGGGACGAGCAGGACTGATCTCACGCGTTTTGTCTACACTCTTGTCTCGACCGACCTCCCTGGCATTCCCCTAGTGCGAGACATTTTTTTTTCCAGGACGTTAGGATTGGACCAGTGCCAACCCAAATAGAGATCATCCAGAGATCTCCTTATTTGTTCTGACACTGGTTGATTGGCTTCCTTTTCTCAGTTTTTATCAGCAGCCAGCTATTAGGCTCCTGGAGGCTCATGGACTGTCAGGCTGAGTCCAGAGTGTTCGCTCAGTCTGCTCTGTTTGCACATGCCTGTCTGGGTAGGCATGTCGCCATGGGAACGCCCAGCAAGCCTCTTCTGGCGATAACTTGGAAAAATGAAGATGATAAACTATCAAAGTGTCAACTGTTATAGGAATTGAATGTAGGGGAGTGTTTTTTTGGTACAAACTGTTCTGGTATGTATTTTGTAAGCTAGAGTCCCAAATAGATCGCTTTTATGATCTGCATTTTAAGCAAGAATGTGGATGGTGTGCAAAGCTTGGGTTTTTCATTACAATCAATATGTAACGCTGAAGAAGTTGTTGGTTTAGGTCCAGGCGTTTGTTTGGAACAATCTGTTGTTCCACCCACGTCCCTTCACACCTGATAAAATGCAGATAAGTTTGGAATATGATCAGCTATTTTCCAGATCTCAATAAGTATAGAAAAACGGTCTTAGAGATTATTTGGATTCCGGACTTTACTCCCTGTTCTTTTTCTAGTGAGATAGATGACTGTTTATACCTAGTTGCGCCAACCTGTCTGTTTTTGTTTAAATAAGAGATGTATTCAAAAGTAAAAATCCAACTGGAAATTTGTATCAGCCCTTTCCACCATCCATCTGTTCTTACGTCTCAGTCCATCAATTTCTTCAGTCCTTCGCCACTTTCTGTGAGTTTGTTTTTTTGGTAAGGTTAGTTCACTAGCCCAATTTTTTTCTCCTTACGGAGAAAATAGTGTGATATTTCATCTGTATAACTGAACAATGGCACATAAGTTGAGAAATCTGGAGTAGTATGGAAGTTTGATTTGTAAAACATGTAGAAACCCTTTGCTTTGCCTTACAGTCCAACTTAAGTCGATCATGATAAACACTAGTGGTGTACCAATACAACTTTATCACTTCCTATACAATACCGATATTTTAGTATTGCGTTATCTGCGTTAATCATACATAGTTTTACTACTTTTGTAGTGTAAAGTGTTAGAAAGGGCTTGATTAATAGACATAAATCAAATAAAGAACAGTAGTTTTGACCACATCGACAAGCGACATCGGTCCTACTCATTGCTTCTTGTTAGCAAACATTGTTGTAGTGATCATGCGCCCACTGCATACTGGATACAAGCTACAAGGTGGTGCTGAATGCTGGATTGCTTGTGTTGGAGCGCCTATATTGGGAGATGTTCGATGCAGGCCGATATAATCCGATATTATATTTTTTGAAGATATCTGATCGATGGTCAATATATCTGATCAGGACGTTCCTTAAATAAATAAAAACACTACAGGAATGTCAAGATTCACCCTTTTACCCAGATATGTTTTGAGGTCTATCTTTCACCTTTAGGTTTAATTGTTTAGATATACGGCATATAATTATTTCTTATGCTGCTACTTTTTTTAATTCTCTTCAGAACTTAATACATTTTGAATAAGTCTACATTTCTTTTGACTATTCTCTATTTTCCCCTTCTTCTCCAGTTAAACATATATATAAAAGCCATTTTTGAAGAAAAAATTTGAATCTTGTGAATTGTTCTATAACATTACCCAGTGTAGTTCCTTCTGATATTAGCCGATTATTGCTCTTCCTTAAGTTTAATAAAGGTGCGATTCTTGTAAACCCTTTACTTACTGTACATCTCACAATGACTTCCGTATAGCTTTTGGATTCATTTTGTTAAACTTTAGAGGCATTTATAAACCCTTTTCTGCACACACTGGATTTAATGCTTTATTTTTTGTTTTGTTTTAAATATCACCTTTTACATTATTATTATTATTATTATTATTATTATTATTATTATTATGGCATTTTAAGCACTCTTGTTTTTGAATGAATTAAGTGCATGCCTTTTTAGGTTCAAAGCATCATTCTGTTTCCTCCAAACTACAGAGGCATCTTCTTGGACACCATCCTACCACGCTACGATGTGAACGGAGTGCGACCACCCATCGGCCAGAGAACCCGACTTAGCAAAGGGGATATCGCACAGGCACGCAAACTCTACAAATGCTCAAGTAAGTTAAAACTAACAGATCTAGCCTCCTGCATGTTCTTTTTAGCATGTTTACACAGTATAATCTTAAAGTCACTTCCCCTGGCTTTCCCCTGATGGAGCTAACACCGTGCTCATCTACTGTTGAATGGTTTGTTTCCTTGGCTACAGTGTAGAAGTCTCCCAGGATGGAGGGAGTGTAAACACAACCATGAGAAGGGGGGGTGGGTTTAAAACTCTCTGTGAAACCAATGCAAAACAACAACTTTGTCTTCTTTTTTGAAGACGGAAACTCACGTCTGTAATTCACTGTTAGTACAGTGAAAAAAAGTGTGTAGCTGATCACTAAGCCTGCCTTTTTGCTCTGGTCACACAGCATGTTTGTACCTCCTGAAATGGAAAAGAGGAGATTCAGTGCTGCTGAGGTAAAAGTCATTTGTAGCTTTAATAAAGGTAGCAAACCTATTCTCACCCATTTAAACTTCTTTCTCTTATGGCTACAACCTAAGACTTTCTTATATCTTACTGGGGTTTATTTGAGTCTAGTTACCTAATAACAGTGTATTTGAAGTAAAATTGTATAATTTGGTAATGACAATCTGAACAGCATGGAATAGATTTACTCTCTTCTCTTTGATTCTGCTTCTGCCTTCATAAATAAAATAAAGTCAAACTAAATGCAATTTATTCCCAGTTAATTCCTGTTTGTCCTGTCGAGGCCTTTGACAATTTTGGCTACCAAAGGCCACCATAAAAACCAAACAACTCACATGTATGTCAGAGAAATCAGGGTTATGTCATACGAAAATATCCAAAATAAAACTACATAGACACGACTTTCCGCATAAATTGTCAGACTTGTCACAGAGAGTAATACTGCTATATTTCACGCACTCCCTAATTATGGTATTTATGGAAAGTGAGCTAAAGAAGGTCACAAGTAATCCCAGTTACGGTTTGCCACAAATCACATAGAAGAGATGGCAAAAAAAAGTTAATTGCATGGATTTAATCTTTCTTTAAATCTTAACAAATAAACATAGAGCCAGGTCACCACAGATCGACCAGTTCACGTAATGTTTAGTTTAATAAAAAGAACGTTTTAGAGCAAGCATTCTGCCCTGTTACCCTTGACTGACTCGGATTACTTAGGAAGAATGAATGACGTGGCAGACAGTATAGGGGAGGAGGTAGTGAGAAACTCTCCACGTGTTGTTGGGAGACAAGTCTTAAAGAGGCACACATCTCCCAATCATGAAGCCTTCTTCAGAGTCCTTGTCATCCCTGTTTTTTTTTTTTCTTTGGTTATTGGTTTAAGCTTGGCAGGACAGTCACTGCCATTCTGTGCTGGAATCTCAGCTTTACTGCCTTCAGACGATCCTCAAGAGTAAAAGACATTTTCTTAACTGGTATTAAGGTAAAATAAGATTTAGTTGTCTGTTAATCCATTAACAGCTCTTGAGATGGACAGCGGAAGATAGCAAACTACTCCCTGTGTGTTCCTTTGTGACTTAATTAAACACATCTTTCCTCCACTTGGCAAGAGTCTCTGTGGGTTTGTGGATCAAGCTTGGAATAAATCCATGCACACTTGAATGCTCTTTTTTTTATTGCCATTTTTGTTTTTTTAACCACTGGCACCATGTACATAATGCATCATGTCTTCCAAGGGGTCTGTGTTATTTATAGAGCACCAGGTTTATTTTCAGAGGATGCTCATAGACTGCATGTCGCACACAGTCTCCGCTGCTTGGTGTAATCATCATATGGACTGGGTGGGTGGGAGGAAGCGAATGAGATGCAGGGATTTGGATGATATTATTAGCACATGTGCCTATGAACTGTAAGTGCTGCCCTTTGTGTCACATCTAGTGATATAATCTAACATCTGTCTCTGAATTGTGCGTGCGCACACGTGTGGGTTTGTAAAAGGACGGGGTCACGTCGGAAGTAATGAAGAGCCTGTTTGCTGTGTGTTGTATTGTTGGCTCGGCTTGAACTTCAGCTCGTTCTGTTTGTGACTGTGCACAGAGTGTGGGGACAGTCTGCAGGACAGCAGCGGGAATTTCTCCTCTCCTGGCTTCCCTAACGGATACTCGGCCTACATGCACTGCATCTGGAGAATATCAGTCACGCCAGGGGAAAAGGTATGAGCATTACCTGAAAAACATTGAGATGTTTTAAGCTGCACTTAACTCACTTTGGAACCATTATCGAAATATGGCTTAAAACACCTCACAGCCCAAATGATTTTTAAGAACACATTTATAAATGTTTTAAGTGTTAAGTAGAAGTATACACTACTTAAAAAAAACAACTAATTTGGTATTCAGCTTGAGTCTAAAGGTTTATTTTTTTTATTATATTTGAAGTTGAGCTTTAGGAAGTCAACATTTTACCGGGGATTACAAAATTACCGGTACGCCTAAAGGTTATACATATTTTGTTCCTGCTTTCATCTGGCAGGCAATTATGTGGGAAAATTTGCACAATTGTTTCCATAATTGCAAAGGGGAAAGAATGTGATGCATGGCTTTCTTGTTATTTGTAAATATTAGTATCATTATTTCAAAGGTCAGGTTTTTTGAGGTTTGCCATCCAGAAGAAAAAAAAACAAAAAAAATAACATTAGACTTTTAGCAGAAATGATTTGAATCAAAGCATTTCTATGTGTTTCTATCCAATTTTCAGTTGTAACTGTACTTTCTTTGCTTTGAAGATCATCTTGAACTTCACGTCCATGGATCTGTACAGGAGTCACCTATGTTGGTACGACCATGTGGAGATCCGGGATGGATATTGGAGGAAAGCACCACTCAAAGGTCTGTTTTATTTGCAGATTATATAACTCCAAGAGCAAAGATTCATCATAATGAGAAGCGGGCCAAAATTCAAAGATACTCATCATTGGAAAACAAGAGCAACTCCTCTTTAGCTGTAACTGCTATCAGACTTTGTATTATTACAGATATTATACAGGTATCTCCTAAATTGCGGCTTTAAAGGAAGCCTTAATGAGTATCTGCCTTTATAAAACAAAGACAGTGACTGTCTATTACACAAATGTCAAGTTACCAGTGTTTCTTATTTCACAATGTTCATTGGTGATAAAAATAATGAAAACATATCATTTTGTATGCTAAAAATCTATGTAAAAAAGGAGTATCGCCATTTGAAATATATTAAACATACTTTTCGATTTCATTTATTTAATTAAACCTTAAAAACGTTGTAATGTCAAGCAATTTTTTTTTATACTTTTGCCTTTGACACAGGTCGATTCTGTGGCGACAAGCTGCCTGAGCCGATCATCTCCACAGACAGCCGACTGTGGATCGAGTTCCGCAGCAGCAGCAACTGGGTTGGGAAAGGTTTCTCCGCTGTCTACGAGGGTAAGCAAGGATTAAATCCCTGTCCCTGGTGCTCTTATGTTGACTGATTTCATAACCGTTTGAAAATGTGGCTAAAAGCTGCTGCAGCAACAACATTTGCTGAGTTTGGCCTTCCTGATGCTGACGTGTCAAGGACATATTGATCAGATTTCAGCTTTATATTCAGTTTCAGTGTTTCCGCATCTTGCACATGTGGGATGTGTATTATGCCTCTGGTATGAATCATCTACATTGAGGACACCTAACTTTCTAATAGTTAATAATTTTCTTTTATGCAGCCATTTGTGGTGGTGAAGTGAAACGAGACAATGGTCAGATTCAGTCCCCAAACTACCCTGACGACTACAGGCCCAACAAAGTGTGCATATGGAAGGTCTCTGTCACTCAGGGCTTCCACGTAGGGCTAACCTTCCAGTCTTTTGAGGTACCCTCTCCCGTTTTCTTTACTTTACTTGAGTATGTTTTCCCTGTAACATACCCGTTCTTTAAATCTAAATTCTGCTTACCCCCGTAGATTGAAAGACATGACAGCTGTGCGTATGACTACCTGGAGGTGCGTGACGGGCTCTCTGAAACCAGCCCCTTGCTGGGCCGGTTCTGTGGATATGACAAACCAGATGACATTAAAACGGGCTCCAACCATCTGTGGATGAAATTTGTTTCAGATGGCTCGGTCAACAAAGCAGGCTTTGCTGCCAATTTCTTCAAAGGTAAGAGAGGGCCAGTAGCCAATGTGTTCTGGGAAGAAAAAAATATATATATATTCAGCATATTCCAGGAATTGTTCATTTCTCATATGTGTCCTGCTTGGGTTTGCATGCTCTGTGTGACCAGCTTTGAGCGACTCACGTGTTGTTTCCGATGGTTTCTCCATTGACCCGAGGGAGGCCCAGCCTAAAGGTCCATAACATGTCTTTTGTGTCTCCAGAGATGGATGAGTGCTCCAAACCAGACAACGGTCGCTGTGAGCAACGCTGTGTCAACACGCTGGGCAGCTACAAGTGTGCCTGTGACCCAGGCTATGAGCTGGCGGCTGACAAGCGCAGCTGTGAAGGTAAGTACAGGGGAGGACCTACGGCTGCCCAGCTCACCATGTCATTAGCACCCTAAAAGCACTTCACGCACATTTACTTACCCAAATACAATAAGTACAGTCATCCATAAAAAACCTGAAACATCTCCGCAAAGTGGACAGCACCGATGGCGGCCCTGCGATTTTACGGATTTGTGTCAGAACAACGCAAGCTTTATTTCTGTCTAGAATTATATGTTGTCTTTAAGACCTAACTGCTAGTTTGCAAACTGCACCATATAACCACTTATTTCATTCCTGCCCCTAGAGTAGGGCAGGTGTCACTCCAATAGGGTGTTTAAATAAAGTGCTGAAATAAAATACGGGTTTATGTAATGTTTGTTCACCATGAAAACTAATAAATGGTGCTTTGCCAAAACTATTAATAAACACTGAACCATTTTTTTCTCATTTCCTTGCATTGTAATCACAGCCTTTCAAAGTAGCCTATTTCCTGGGATTTTAACTAATAGAGCAACAATAATGCACAAGTAGTGCGTAATTCTGATGTAGAACAAAAATAAACTATTGAAATAAAATAAATAATTAAAATGTCAAAAGAGTGGTATGCATTTGAATTTAGGGTTTATCTCAGCCTTTGTAAAACTAGATTTAGCTACAATAGCCAAATAGCTATTTGGGTTAAATTTCGGGCTTTTAAATAAAACAAATTATCAAGTGTTGGAATATTTTTTTGTGTTTCAGTGCATTTTACAAACACACCAACACATTCACAATAACTCTACTGCGATAGATGCTATTTCTGACAAATATATTTGTGGTAGAAATACTGCTGATTACGTCATAAAATACTTTGTATTTTCCCTACTGCAGTTTGAGTAAGCTTTAGTCTGTGTCTGTAAAGTGCTTCTGATTCTGATGTACTGAAAAAGTAAAATGAGTCAGAATCTAGCATCTTACATCCGTACAGGCTGGTAAAAATAGCTTTCATGAATCCCAACATTCCCCACTATACACATCTAATAACTCCTGGTTAACATAGCCTTTGTTCAGTTTCTAAGGATCAACATTGCACATTAATTTCTGGCAGGAAAATATCAGGTGAGAGCTTCTGTGCCACAGCTTTTAACGCTGTGCACCGTGGAACTGAGATATAGCTTGGTACGATTTTTTCATGGAAAGATCATTAAGACTTCGGCTGTAGAAATACAGAAAATATATTTCAGGGGTTAAGTCAAAACATGATTTTTTCTTTCGTCTTCACAACAGCTTCTGAGTCGTACATTTTTCCTGTGTCTCCTCCCATGTTCCGTTGTGTCCAGCTGCCTGTGGAGGCTTCATTACCAAGCTGAACGGCTCAATCACCAGCCCAGGGTGGCCCAGAGAGTACCCCCCAAACAAGAACTGCATCTGGCAGCTGGTCGCCCCCACGCAGTACCGCATCACTTTGCTCTTTGACGTCTTCGAGACTGAGGGCAATGACGTGAGAACTGGGTTTTTTATCAGTCGATACGGGGTGGGTTTGTTCTGTGCTCTGTCCACTCTGACTGCAGATAATGTTTATCTTCTGATCGTGATTTTTATACGGTTTTGTTCAAAATAACATCAATGTGTTTTAAAAATGTGAGCAAAGCTCACATCCCTTAGAATAGCTTTTATTTTCATTCACAAAAATGACTGTATCTATATACTCTAACTTTTCCGAATTAAAACATGAACAAAACAATAAAAAATATCTTTGTACAGACAATAAATACAAATTAATATTAGGCTGTGAAGTTTTGCAGCCCTAAACAATTGGACTACAATCTGAAACCCCTTTTCTTGGTTAGCCTTTAAAAACATCCTGTTTATTGTTATGCTATTATAGTGTGAAGAGTAAGCTTACCACAGTCCTCGGTGTAGATCAAGTCATCGACTTGTAGAAACATGCATTTCATTAACATTCAGCTTAATAACCACCTGAAATACTTAATTTGTTTAGATAGATAGTTGAAATATGATAACTGGGTCTTAAACTATTGTATGAAAATAATCCCCATAACATGATGCTTCACAGTGTACTATGTCTAACATTACGTTTTTGGGAGTAATCCGACAAACTGTCCATAGACCCAAAATAAACAGTCTTGGGACAGCAGACACCGTAAAACTGGAACAGAGATCCCAAAACTCAGCATATTTAAGCTCAATGGGGTCCGTGGTTCAAATACCTACCTCGATCTTTCCCGTCTTGAAAGTTTTCTGACTGAATGATGTGAATGTTGGCCACAACAGCTGAAAGAAAAATCTTTACAATAATTCATAAACTGTTGCCATTTCTCTCAATAGACAACTCTTTTTTGTTCTTTTGTAAACTGTAACCTCTTCAGCCTATGTTGTTTTTTCGACTTTGACACTCTTTTTCTTCTTGCTAGTTATTGTTATTGCTTTGAATCCTTCCGTTTTGGTTTACTTTTTAAGGGCTTTGCGATTGGTGTAGGGCGTCTTCATATATTTCTCTGAACAGCATCTGAAATGCTCCACTTTATATAGATTTTCAAAAACACATGCTTTATGAACAACATATACAGCATTTGCTACCTTCAATCCTAAATATTGCTCATTGTTTGATTCTTGTTTTGAGCTCAGAACTATTGTTTCTAACGGCCTTTCATTAGGATGCACTAAAGATGATTTAAAGGCCTGCATGTTTGGCTGTTGGATGTGATGGTTTTGTGTTTCTCTACTACATTTACTAGTAAATTATTTTCTAGGTTTAAAATACTTGTTTATCTTGTTTATTATATTGGATAGGTATTATTTTGAGCTTGACTGTGTTGCCACAAAGCAAACCCTCCCTTAGCTTTTCTGATGCCTTCTGTTTTTGCTCAGGTTTGTAAGTACGACTATGTAGAGGTACGCAGTGGCCTCTCAGCAGACTCGAGACTACATGGGAAGTTCTGTGGGGCGGAAAAACCAGAAGCTATAACCTCCCAGTACAATAACATGCGTATAGAGTTTAAATCTGATAACACCGTCTCCAAAAAGGGTTTCAAAGCCCAATTCTTCTCAGGTAAGCCCTCCCAAAATCTATGTGTTTTGTATCTATAACTTCTACTTGTGATCTGCTGGTATTCCACATGAATAGTTCAAGTGAGCCTTTTTTTAAATTTATTTTGCTGTAGACAAAGACGAGTGCTCTAAGGAGAATGGTGGCTGTCAGCATGAATGTGTCAACACCTTTGGAAGCTACAGCTGTCAGTGTAGGAGCGGCTTTGTGCTGCACGAGAACAAACACGACTGTAAAGAAGGTATCCTACCGCAGATAATTGTCTCTCGCATTCGGTGCACATGCGTACCTATCTTGTATTAAAAAATAATTACATGAATACTCACTTCTTTTCATAGCTGGGTGCGACCACACTGTGAATAGTGTTAGCGGCATTATTACCAGCCCTAACTGGCCAGATAAATACCCCAGCAAGAAAGCGTGCACCTGGGCACTCACCACGACTCCGGGCCATCGCATCGAAATAGTATGCCCCACTTCCTCCTGCTCTCAACTCACTTTCATTGCTCACTGTGTGTTTATTTGCGTGCTACTTGAATGTGTAATTGAATTGCTTAATATAACCAAGGACATCTGTGTTTACTTTGCTCCTGATCTGATCTGCACTACTGATGATATGTGGCTCCCCCTTCTGACATTTTCAGCATTTTTGTTACATTTTTTTTTCTTTTATTTGTGCTACATATAGAATAAACTTAAGTGTTTCCTAAAATAAGAAATATGCAACCCTATAAAAACACAAGTCTATCAAAGTTTTTTTTACATTACCTGTAAATATAACGTAACATCATAGAAATGTAAAAGTAAAAATAAATTTAATTTACAAATGATGTGTGAATGTTAGCTAATAGCTGACTTGGACAAATTGGCTAATATATTCTAAGAGCAAATTTTCTTGAGGGAATAGGTAGAAATAAGTTTAGAATTTCAATGTTTATTTTAATTTAATAAAAACATAACAATAATATGGTAGCATTAGCGAAATAGAAAATAGCAAATGGTATCTTATATTTTGCTACTGCTTTGATTGTGTTAAAACAGTGACAGATTAAATGGTTATACTACCTAAAAGTAAGTAGAATGTTATCAGGCTTCAATTGAAGCCTTGTATTTAGATGACTAAAAAGCCTCTCCAGTATATTTCTTTTGTAAAAGTTTATTTTTTTTTACCATGTTTAATCTTTTAAAGAAGTGGAAATTGCAAAAGTTAACAAATGTCAGCAGCAGTTGGGAGTCCAAGCAATGTAAATTCAATATTGCTTTTAGACAGTCATTCATTCCATATTCCCCTTCAGTTTAATCAAATGTTCCTTATTGTCTTTTTTTAACAGGCCTTTAATGAGATTGACATGGAGGCTCACCTAGAATGTGCGTACGACCACATAGAGATATACGACGGGCGAGATGCAAAAGCCCCCTCCTTAGGCCGCTTCTGTGGCTCCAAAAAACCTCCACCCATCATCTCGAGTGCCAACAAGCTGTTCATCCGTTTCTTTTCTGACAACTCTGTGCAGAAAAAGGGGTTTGAGGCCTCTCATACAGCCGGTAAATGTTCAACCAATTAGTCTTATCAAGTATATATAATATTATGAAATAATATTTAACTTCTCTCCACCTTTTCTGTCCAGAGTGTGGAGGTAGTCTAAAGGCTGAAGTCAAAACCAAGGACATGTTTTCCCACGCCCAGTTCGGGGACAATAACTATCCTGGCGCGTCCGACTGTCAGTGGGTGATTTCGGCAGAGAAGGGATACGGTGTGGAGCTCATCTTCCAGACTTTTGATATAGAGGAGGAGGCGGACTGCGGCTATGACTACATGGAGCTCTTCGATGGAGCGGACACTAAGTCTCCTCGACTCGGACGTTACTGCGGCTCTGGGGTAAAAACAACTCAATCTAAACCCATTATTCACTTGACTTATTATTCACTTTGTTTCACATTCACTAAACATGTTTGACTTTACAATTACAAACATTTGTAACATTTTCTGTGATAGATCAGCAAAAAATAAGCCAAAGGAAAATAAGACGTTATCATAATGGTATCGCTTTTGTAATCACCCCCTCTAAAGCAGTAGGTGGTAGAACCACCTTCCAGTCATTTAAATATTTATTCACACAGTATTTTTGACCTAATGTAGTTATTTGCACATGGAATTAAATTTTTTCAGTCTTGCATCAGATTCTCACAGCCTCGACTTTAAGTAGGCCGTTTTTTACTTAAGAAAACAATCACCACAGTTTTATGTTGCCTCATTTTTTGTTTCTGAATATAAATTAGTTTTTTGTTAATTTCGTCCTGAGTTGGAAAAAAAACACCTTTATCCACAGTTTTGCTTTGTTCCCTACATTGGATCGGAGTTTATTTAAAGGTATCAAAGTAACGGGGATGAATACAAATCTGTGACCTATTCTGAGATTCAGAAAATTGTGCAGAATGTTCCTTTCACTGCAATTAACCACTACTTTGTGTTGGTCTATCACTCGAAAACACATTGAAGTTGTAATGCAAGAAAGAAGAGTACGAAAAGTTCAACGAGTTTAAATACGCTTTCAGGACACTTTATGTCGACATTTCTCTCGTGTTGAAAGACCATTGGGATCTCTGCCGTTGGATTGTAAATAGAAAACAATAGACTAAAGCACATTTCTCAGTGGGAGTCTGGAACAATAAAACCAGTATGGAAAAGAAACACATTTCCGTGAATCAAAGAACAGCTTGATTTAATTTACATTCTTTTATAATAATAAAAAAAATTTAAAAAACAGCCTCTTACTCACGCCTGCTTATATGAATCATCCGCTGAGAAAGTCAAAACTCCTTCACTACACCAGGGAATAGCTCCTCAATCAAGTTTCCTTTTATAAACCAGGTAAAAATGAATTGACACCATTTCATCAGGAGTGTGGCGAAACCTCATTATGATTACATGAGGCTTGCTTTTAGCCAAAGGCTTTTCTCTGTAATTAAAAAAAAAAGGTTTCTGGGTCCTCAATAAAATTTCTCTGTTCTCCTAAACTCCTTTTCAGGGAGTTATGGGCCACTGTAGATATTTGTGTATTATTCATGTTGAATGGCAGCTTTAATCAGCAGCCTTGTGTTTTCACATTCTCCTGCAGACGCTTCAGCGGCTCTGGTGTTGCAGCGCTCTGCAGCTCAGTAGACTAATTATTTTTTCAAAGTGATGCTTTCAGTTAATTACTATGTCATTGTCTGACAAGGAGGAAATTCTCACAGAATATTTTTGTGCTCATGTAAAGTAGTTTACTGTCCCTTTTGTTCTTCTAGAAACTAGTTTTGGCAGATGTAGTACTTAGAAAAAGTGTTAAAAAGCACAAAGTGATGAGTATCTCGTGTAGTTTGCCTTACAGTTGTGCAGACCGATGCACCTGTATATTATCAGCAAGTTTTTTAATTTTTTTTTTAACATCAGTGTCAGCCAGATTCTGACTCAGAGCAACGCAGTAAGAGCCAATTATATTTAGTATTATATTTATTATATTTACAGATACTTCAGTATATTTTATTGGATTTTTTTGTGCTAGATCATCAAAATAGGAGGAAATTGGGAAGTGGAAGAAAAAATAATTCAAGGTTTTGAAAAGTAAAAAAACCCCCAATCTAAATAGTTTTGTATCCAGATGCATTCATTACCCCCAAGTCAGTACTTTTTGGAATCGCTTTCCAGCTGTAACTATTTTGGGGAATATCTTTAACATTTACGGACACTTGGTCCATCCCTCTTTGCAAAATTGCTTAAGTCAACTTGGTTGGCGATCACCTGGGAGCTTAAATTTTCAATACTTTCCACAGATTTATTTTATTAGATTTGACTAGGCCCTCTCACTCTAGTTTATGTTCACTTTAGTTTTCTTGCTGGAAAGTGAATCGTCAACCCATGAAGTCCTTTGGGGCTTCGAGGAGGTTTTCTTCCACTAATGCCATACTATATATTAACCTTCCTCTTTTCCCCCACAGCATGATCCTGCCGCTACTATGGGGCATTTTGGGTTATAAACAGTGCTAGATCTTTTAGGCACAGCTTTATGATTTAGCTAGAGTTTTAGTTTTTGTCCCCTTTGACAGGACTTTGCCAGGTCAGATCTGAGCAGTAGTGAAGTTTTAAGAGCATATTCCCATTTGAGGTTTGCACTTACCTGCTTCTCTAATTTACTTTCTGGATAATCAGCCGCTAAGTTTAGGCGGATTCTCATGTTTTATTCTTTCCATTTTTTGGATGATGCAAAGCTAAAAAAAACAGGTTCTTTAGACTTAATTATTCTGAGCAGACTGACTTAATTTATTAAATAGGGTGAAGGCAATTTGTTTGAGACTAAAGATTAGGTTTCTGCAAACTCTTTCAAAACCACAAATTTTATTCATTTAACTTCACAATTACTCACTACTTTGTGCCTGTTTATCATTAATAAGTATAGTAATTTTGGTTTTAACTTGAGAAACAGTGTTCCGAAAGAATAAACAGGTGGCATTAATTCAACCTCAGCTTCAGTATGACAGAAGGTTTCAGTTTTTAGCAGAAAGCCACCTTTGACTGTGTTGTTTCCTCCTTCCTGTCAGCCCCCAGAGGAGATCTACTCGGCCGGTGACTCCATTGTCATCAAGTTCCACTCTGACGACACGATCAACAAGAAAGGTTTTCATGTCCGCTACACCAGCACCAAGTTCCAGGACACACTGCACTCACGCAAGTGACCAGCGGGGGCCGGAAGGGGCCGTGCAGGGCTAAGGGGCAAAAGGAGGGGCCCCCAGGGGAGGCGCCAGCCTGTCGCTCGGAAACCTTCGGCCACCAAGAAGAATCAGACTCGACAGAACAGCCGCAAGACCGTCAACCGCACCTCAGCACCCAGGGGCTTTATCTCCCGCCACTGACTGTGAGGAGTAAAGCCATTCTGCAGTACACCTTGTTTTTACCTTTTTATGGCTACAGGTGGGGTGAAAGTATGGACAAATACTTTAGGCAGTAGGGGAAAATGTATTCACCCACTCCCCTCCAAAAATATTTGTTTTGTTGTTCAATTCTTTTTATTTTTTAAACACGCCTCCTAGTAGGAGGCAAAAAGGAATAAAAATGGATTCTCAGGACCTGCAGGAAGGCAGGCATCAGCAGGACAGATCTCTGCTTTTGACGGGCCAGCCCACCACATGCAGGGGGGGGTTTGAGAGGAGCAGGAGGAGGAGTACGGGAGCATCTCCTGCTATCCTCGGTTAGTGCTCTCCTTTCTCTCTCTCTCACTCTCTCTCTCTCTTTCTCGCTCTCTCTCTTGCTCTCTCTCTCATGGCTTCGGTGCATGGACTCCTGCCCGTAAAAGGATTAAAAGAACTTCACTTGAGATTATTTTCTGAAACTGTTTGTCGGCCAATTGCATGTAATTACAAGGAGTGAAGGAAAGCTGCACAGTGGCAATACCCTCGTTTATATTTGGCATTGCCCTGGCAGCAAGTGATGAGATTGTTGTTATCATTAACAAGGAAATTAGGGAAGCAGTCACCTTATTAAAGGACTAATAAATGAAATATGATCCATGTCTTCTGGTTGGTACTTACTTTCCTGATGACCGGCTATTTCTGTACCTCCATGTATAAAGTAATGTGTTTGATTTTTTATTTTGTTTTCTAAGGGAACATGTGCTTTTCCTCAGCTCAAACCAGTTAGCACTTTACAGTGAATTGTTCCAAAATCATGAGCTTCTAAAACTTTGTGAAATGCAATGCCAGTTCACTTATTTTTAAATGCATTTTATCTTTGATTCCTTTATCTTTTTTTTATTGCTCCATCTAGTTCCTCAGGCATACTTGAACATTGTGTGTGCCCTGTAACATGGGGTGAAATAAAGATATGACCTAATGTTTCAGTGTTGTTTTGCAGTTCTGATGTAAAGTACCATCCTTCAAGAGCAATTTGCCTTTTTCCTTTGGTACAGTGAAACATTTCTCCATGACCAAATGAGCCGGGGTATTTATTGTTACACGTACAATGTAAAGGTGGAAAGAATCCTATAAACGCTTTCTAATGTATTACCACTTGTCTTTGTTTAATATATGTTGTTGCTCACTAACTTTCTCTTCTCCGTCTGACATTCGGCAACATGTTTAACGAACGTACCGCTGTCCGACACATTTGTTTTCTGTCCGACTATTTTTTGTTTATACCCCTACAGGAGTATTTCGGACATGAACACCCTCTAGAAACAACAAAAACTCATTTACAATTGTAGAAATGCTACTTCTGATGTGTATGTACTCCAAGTCTATTTTTATGCAGCAACTCATTTCAATTTATAACCATACACCAAGGCCTTTCTGACTATGCATCATGAAATATCACAGCGCATCCTCAGAACAGACTTCTGTTTTTACGTTTCAGCATAAAGATACACTGCTCTCCTGTTAATGGAGCTGGAGTCGTTTCGTATGGATGATTAATTGCAGAGAGGTGTGACGCTGGAGCTCTGGCTGTAATTTTCTGCCTGTAAGCAATCCGTGACGCCTTTTCATCATAAAACCACGCAGAAGGTTTGTTGTGTACAGAAATTTCAATAATGAAAAGACAAAAGGCTTTTCCACACCTGCTTTATTTGACATTCACAAGTGTAACACACACACACACACACACACAAAATAGAACCAAACCACTCTTTCCGTGACTGAGTGGGTGCCTCCCCCTCCCCATTATCGTGTTATATGGTTTGACAAATGGTCCTCACCTTCACTGCAGGGCAGAGCGTAGCTGCAGCTGATTGGTGTTTGAGTAGAGCTCTCCGATGTGAGAGCAGGAGACGGTTACACCGAGTGCTTTTAAAGTGTGATGGAGTGTACACCTGAGGACAGGAAGAGGGGATTCTTTCGATTTGAACCTTGAAGCAGTTAAAGATCTGATCACGTAAGAAGAATTCAACAGTATTCACAACCAGGAGTGTCAGCTTCCAGAAGTTCAGTTCAGAACAACATTTACATCGCACGATACATTTAACCAAACAGTACAAAGTCTGTAAGTACATTTATTTATCCGGCTGCATACGCACACGTTGAAAGCTTTCCAAGAGAAACAGAACTGTTAAACGAAAATCGGGATGTTTCACAGGAGACCACAAAGTCCTGTAAACCGCCAACACTACAGTCAGTACACAACAGATCGCTGAGTAACGAAACCCGTCAGCAGGTCTTTACGACTCAATAAGAACGTTAACCTGCAACTATTCAAGATGAAGATGAAAAACAACAAAACATGCAGTGTTTTGTGAAGGTAGTCATCCTCTAAAACATTTACCACATTTTGTTATAACCACCATTTGTTGGGATTTTATATAATGGATAAATAGAAAGAACTACAACATTTTGAAAACAGGGATGTGGTTTTACAATATTTTTATAAATATAAAACTGGCCAACATAAGGGATTAGACTACTTTTCTCTAATACTGCTAGGTAGTTAAAAAAGCAGCGGCCACCAACTTAATAATAGAAACGAGCAGGTCCAGTAAGAGGATCAATAATAGGAGAAGGAGCCAGGAGGCTTGTTGTGACTCTGGCAAAGCTGCTGGGAACCTTTTAAGTGTTGGGAGGATACCTAATAGAAAACTAGAAAAATTATGTGCTATTTTTTTTTTTTTGGGCTGTCATACAACATCCTATTAGGATACACTGAAGTTTGTGATTGTAAAATGACAAATTGCAAAGAGTATTAATACTAGCTGCAGAACAGAACTGGGTCATGTACGCTTAACTTCAGTAGCATATCTTGCAGGGGGGAAGTTTTTTTTCCCTCCTGTCAGTTTCACTAATTACTACATGTAAAATAAATCAGTTCTTAGATGGCTAATAGCTTTCAATTACTGAGACCGTGTTGACATCTTTGTGCTTTAAAGATCACTGACTGATCTGTTATTTCTTCCTGAAAGCAAAGGAGAATACATTACTCATGTCTGACATCAGTGTGAGCCGAGGACGACAGTGTTCATGTGCTCAGGGACCGCCAGGGCGATGCCCCCAGCTGTTGGCCCGTCCAGCACAGAGCCCCTCCTAGGGCCACCGCTGCCGCCACGGCCAGACTGGCCTTCAGCACAGCGCCGGGGTGTCTGCTGAAGTGGGCCGGGGCCATGGAGGCCAACAAGGCAGAAGTCACAGACAAGGTGAACAAAATGGAGACGGCCGTGTTGATGGCCACGATCTGACCGAACTTTGCAAAAGGCACAATGACACAGAAGAAAAGTGGGATAGTGGAGATTGCTGTGGTGACGGCGCTGGACACTATGGCAACGCCCACATGGTTCACTGCCTCCAAAGTTCGCCTCTGCCTCTCGGCTGAAGGCTCCTGTAAACAAACCACATAGAATAAAGGGTTGATTTAAAAGCATGTTCTTTCACCACAGCGAGTCGGTTTTATTCATGAGATCTAAAGTCTTCTTTTTTCTTTTCCAATCTAAAAAAAGCTAAAAGAAAAAAAAGACTTGATACACCTTGAACCTTTTTACATTGGGTCACCTTAGCAACCACAAACTTAAGTGGGTTTAACTCGCTGACATGGAAAGCAGGACATAATTGTGAAAGTAATGAATAAAGATGGATGGTTTTTGGGAAGGATTTGGAAATCCTTTCCCAAAATATAATTCAGTTCATTCAATTGGCTTAAGATGTTACACTTTAAATACATTTCCAGCACCTGTGTGTAATTTAATGTTTAAATCTAACTTGATCTATAACTCCAGCTGTTCTGTGAAGGTCTTAGAGGTTAGTTGAAGAACATTAGTGAACAAAAAAAAGCATCACAGGTGCCAATAACACCACAAACATATACAAAACTATGGAGTTTAAAGTTTAAAGCAGGGTTGGATTATAAAAAAGGCTTCATTTAAGACCACTTGTGAAATGCTGTTAAAACCGTTAAACAGAGAAGCAGGTAATATGCTTATAGTAACTCTGGAGAATCTGCCTAAATTAACAGTTAAGGTGGGAGAATCTTATAAGAAAAACAGCTACTGGTCATTCACCCAAATCTGGCAGTAGCAGATCCAGCAGGGCGCTAGGGGGCGGTATAGACCCCCTGAGTTGGCAAACCCCTAGAACCACTTAAAAAAATCCTTAAATTGTTTTTTTTCTCTTTGTGAAATTGCTTTTTGATAAATTTGTGAATATGTTAAATGTAATCCAAAACTAATCTCTAATCAACTATAAATTTAAGAATAAATAAAGAAATGAGGAACTGGGTTTGTGTCTAATTTGACATCCTATAAAGCCACAGTGAGTGGGGGTTTATCATGAGCAAGACTGCTTGGTGACATACACAGAGAAAGACACATTCTGCAAATAAATATCCATTATATCTGTTTGAGGCTTAACAGAGACATGCAAAAGTTATCAAAAAAAGGATTTTATGCTTATGTTGCATCACTGTGTGGTCAGCTAGGAACTCTAGCAGGCAAAGCTCTTCCAGGTTGGTGACAAGCTGCAGAGAAAATGTGGGAGTCGGACAACAGTTACTAACACTCAGGAGTTTATGTACGTTATGCAGGTTTGCAGCAGACTTCTGTGGGTTGATCATTGCGTGGTTTTTATTTCTAGTTTTTCAGTGAGCAGATAAAAACGTTTTTCTTATTTTTGTTGATGGGAAAAAAAAGACCTTGTTAAAAGAAACAAAAACAGAAACAGTCAAACCACTGACTTGGAAAAAAAACTCTTCAGGCCCGTCGATTGAGACAGAATATTTTGTTTTAACGTTAAGTTTTTTTTCTGTAGTGACAATATCTGACCATAAGGGAAATAAAGTCGCCTATGAAAAGCCAGAGATTATCCATATACTGAATTTGCCATGTCCATTGTTGGTGACTGTGAGATTTGTTTGTTATAGAGAAACATAGGGACATATAATTACGTCACCCAAAAAAGGAACAAAATCTGTGTTGCCTCTGCTGTAAGTTGGCCATGATGGAAGAGAGATAAAAAGAAAGCCATTTAAAATGTGTCATTTTATTAGTTTTCCACAAGCCATGTAGAGAACATGGCAAGCATTGAGAATATATTAACGCAAATGAGACCTTTGACTTACATGCAAAACTTTACTGAGGCAGAAAACCAACGTAAGTTTGATGGTGGCAGCATCATGCTTATGTTTACATGTGGTTGCTCACATCTATTAGTAATATGTAGAGAGTTAAATTCAGGAACAACACGGGAAGCAAAGATTTAGTGAAACACAACAATACTCAACAAACAACCAGAGCTACAGCGGGATATTTTTGTTCAAAGTATACTTATTTGTTATTAATGATCGGTCAAAACAATGCAATTATGAATATGTGGCAACACTTGAGAACTGGTAATCGCTGTTGCTCTCCATCTTATGTTGTATCTTGAAAATAAGAATAGGCAAAAATGTAATTCTGTAGAAAGCGGGTAGATAGACTCTTGTGGAGAACAACACAAAGTACAGACAATGATAACACTTTTGGTAAAAGTTTAAAAAACTAAATATAACTAAAAACTGTGAAACCGAATGTAAAACAGGTTCAAGGGGATTTAATACAATCTTAGCGGTTGATAAAAATGTGCTTTCCCTTACGGAGTTCTGTCCAAGCAGCGGGGAAACCGTCTCACCAGCCAGCAGGAATCCCTCCACCAGGTGCAGGCAGTAATCCACTGAAGATCCAACAAGTATTGACAGAGAAATTGCCTCAACAGCTCCCATCTCCCAACCCAGCCAATACATGACAGCCACAACCAGACAGATCACTCCTGTTAAAAAGAGAGGACCCAGTTATTGATACATCCACACTGAAGGCACGTATTAGCTGCTTCATGTCTTACCTATAATTGTTATGAGCACTGGCAGCAGCAGCAGAGGATGTGCTGTAAACACGGACACGGCAGTCACACAAATCGCCAGAGAGAGCAGGAGACTCCAGAGGGCACTTTCCACGCCTAAAGCATAGATCCGATGTAACTACAATTATCCACCCCCTTCACTAATCGCTTTGCAGAACTGAATAAAAACACCAACCTATAATCTCCATGAAGATCTGCTTCCAGTGCTCGCATGTCTGGAAACCCCGTTTGAGAGCCGAAGTTTGTGGGAGGCTGGCAAGCTGCTCCTGAATGAAGTTCTCCCACTGAAGGAAGTCTGAATAGGTCTGAAAGGAGGATTTGCCCTTGTATGTGGTCTTTGGAGAGAAGACGTTAGGCAAGGCTGTTCAGACAGTGTTGTACACACGTGGGGAGTGAAAGCTGAGAGATAAAACAGGACTTACGGACTCAAAGGCCATGGACAACCAGCGCACCTTGCCTCCGTGGATCCCCACCGCTCCGTGTGAGAGCTGGCCTGGGAGGAGGTTGGGTTCAGGCAGAGAGCGGCACTCAGGATGGACCAGAGGAAGAACAGATGAGAGCTTGTTGCCTGATGCAAACAAACGACAAACGATCGTTCTTCTTCATACGTTTTATTCTTTAAACTCAATAGTGATGCACATTCTTTCCCACAGAACCTTTCAGCATTTTGTTGCTTCACTGTATTTATTTTTTTTTTTGGGGGGTGTTGTAGTTAGATGAGCCCGGGAATGTTTTTATTTGTATGCTAATGCCTTTTTGACGGAAACATAACACAGTTCATGACCCCGAACGCAACATTCCCACAATAAAAAAATGCATGGTGCTGGCAAGATGATGCTGTGGGGATGCATTTATTCTGCAGGTACAGGTAGGCTGAGTTAGAGTTGGAGGGAAGATTGATACAGCAGAATAGAGGACAAAACTTGCAGCAAAACCTGTTATTTGCTACAATATTATGATCTGTTTTATATTTAAATCTCTTGACAAGTATGCACTAGTTTGTGGTGGTGTGTGGAATAAATATACTCAAACTTGCAAAACCTTGTAAAGGTTCAAGGAATACTTTCACAAAGACCTGTCTTCTTTACCTTCCATTTTAGTTTTTCATTTCATATATTTATCACAACATGGTTTCCAGAAAATATACAATTTCACAAATAAAAAGCCCTCAGATAAATCAGACATTAAGTATTTCATTGATTGCTACAAGATTGGATTTCGCATTTAGCCAGTAAATATCTACGGGATAAAAGCATGTCAGCGTTACCAATGTGTGTGTTTTACCTGAGGGCAAACATTGAGCTCCTCCAGGCTTCACCAGTTTTCTGTTTGCACCAACAGCTTTGCAGATTTTGCAAAGATAGCCCATCTCCTTGAAAATATCAAAGTCTGGATCCAGTACAACACTGCCCTTTAGAAAAAAAAGATGAAAAAAGAGAATAATAAGGGACGTGTTGCAAATGCTTGCCTTCTGGCTCCTCTAATTCTATGTTTTAGTAAGTGTCTTGCAAATATGTAACGGCTTACTTGACTTGCAAATAAATTTTGAGCAACTGTCATTTACAAACTGAGGAGACTACATGGTCAGTACCATGCAGTGTGCTTTGCTGTTGAATTAACCTCGACAAAAGGTGAAACTCTCACCATGTCTCCAATTACGTGGTTTTCTCTGTTTTCGCTCTGATTCACTCCCAGGATCCCGAACACGATGAAAACCATGGCCCCAGTGTCGACCAGAGGACGCACTGCTGGGTGACCACAAGCACCGCCGCTGCAAGGGTTGAAGCCAGACGTTTTAGATGCTTTTGTCTTGGCAGCAGCTGAGGGATCTTTCAAAAATAGGACAAGAGGAAAATATTTGAACTGTGTTTGTTTATTCAGTGTAAAAATAGCTGCACAAGCGCTGTGAGAAAAAAAACAGAAATCCTCCAGTGTGTTTAAAGAGTGACACTTTAAGAAGCTGCATTTGAAGGAGCTGTCATATCACAACTAGAGTCACAAAAAAACATGATGTAGGAGTAAAAAATGACAAAGACAGGAAAAGTTAGAGGGACACGTGCAATGTTTTTTTTTAATGAGCTAAATAAAAAATCCTTTTCATGTTTAAAAATGATCTCAGACAAAGATGCTCACTCACCGCTGGGAAGAGGGATATAAAACGATCCCTTTAGAGGTCCATCAGGCCCAGAACTAAAACCACAACCAGGTGTTTTGACACACAGTCTGCTGGGATGAGGTCTCTGATGGCACTGAGCAAAATACAGCCTCCTGAAGGCAGAAGGGAAATTGAATTTCACAGATACACGGCTAAACTCGCCAGAAAGTCCTTACTTGAGCCGATAACCTGTCATGTCACCTGCTATCCTGCTGCAGAGACGCTGCAACATAGAAAGAAAACTCTTGGGTCCAGTTGTGGCGGGAGTCACATGAGCTGGCCGTGATCATCCAGCTGGGGTATGGACGGTACTCCCGGGAAACACACACCGTCATTCTGCTCGTGTAATTGTTGTAGGGATGACTAAATGCCTGTTTGGACAGAAAAGAAGGTTTTTCTTTGTTTTGTTTTTTTTCCAGTTTGCCACAAACAGATTGACTTGGTCACTCCCGTACCTGGAACGATGACACCTCGTCGTGCTCCGTGCTGCAAGCTTTCCAAGGCGATGGGACGCTAGTGTTGAGCGAAAATCTGTAGATTGTTGTGGCGCCTCCTTGGACCAGTTTGGACATGAACAAAGTCAGCAAGGAGCCTGAAACCAAGAAGCACATAAAGACCATGAGAACATGACTTTTGCATTTGGCGGATCGTTGTTACACTAGTTACCCATTGTGTTGGGGCTTGGGTTTGTTTTTATTGAGTTTTGGAAGGCAGTTGAAGCTGTTGTGCTTTTACTTAGCTGATGTGTGGAAAACCTCAATCCTGATGATGAGGTATGTGTGTACAGCAGATGTGGTTTTTCCATAAAGAAACCTGCAAGATAAAGAAAAGAAAAAAACGGCTTTAGGTTCAAATGTTTTGCAACAAGCACAGCAGTTGTAAATAGGTTTTCAATGTACAACCATACTAAAACCTTGTAAAGTTTTATTCTGCTACAATAGCACCCTTCAGATTAAAAGTTTTTTTTAGCTAAGTATGCATTTTCATTTTTACTCAGAAGCTGTAATGGTCAAATTTAAGTTAAAAATATGAAACGATACGGATTCCTTGCATTTGTTTTATTTGCATCTATTTAATTCTGTCAAGAAAATGATACAACCTAGTTTCCTTAACTGAGGGTTGCAACTCTGTGCATGTTTGCTGAGTAAAGTATTTTCCCAAATCCAACTTGTTAAAACCTGGAACGGTAATTTGCTGTTCAGTAGGCTTTGAGTTTCTTCATTGAATTTATTTTGGAGTAAATGTAACACTGCATACATTGCTTAACATAGGAGTTAATGTATTTGTATTTCTCTTGTTACGCTTGCCTGTGTACTACCAGAGGTGGCATGAATATTATGAGAAATATTGTATACCATGAGTACATAAAGTACATAAACTAGGTTGTTTCTTAACATCAACTTAAAAAGTGCAGTATGAATGTTTATTTAGCCTACCAATTAGGTTCTACTGTAAATAACACCAAATGTAAAAATCATGTATTGGTCCTCGTTTCTAGCTGTTATCTTCAACCCATGACCTTCAGTACATACTCTGGATGTATGTTAAACGAAGACACACACAAAAAAAACTACTGGCTGTTGCTGGCTTTCCAACTTTTTCAAAATAACCTGTTATTATCACTGCCTCTTTAACTGGTGTGGTCTCACCTGAGCACATGGGGCAGGAGATGCCCTGGCCACTCAGGTTGCTGCGCAGAGCCAGAAGAGTCTGCAGGTTTGTTTCCTGTCGGAACAGGAGAGGAGCGTGGGTGGCGGGCCTCAGGAGGCAGCAGCATCCAGCAGAGAACACCAGAACCAGGAGAAAGATGCCTGGAAGGGGAGGAGGCCAACACAGTCATAAACAGTGACAGAGAAACTACTCAGGAGCAATGATTTATCGTGCCTGAAGACCTGATGGAATCTTTATTGAGAGGAGCTTTTCATTTTACTGGATCAATCGCAGTAAAAACACAACAGATATAGTACAACAAACAGTAAAGATGTGTAAAAACTCTTATTCTGTTAAGGCCTATTAGTTGGTAAAATATCCAAAGAATAAATTTGGTTTCCCGAAGCTGATGCATTTTCCTCTGTTTCTGATCTCTGCTGTTGAAATGTATCAGCTCATTATGACTCTGTATCTTGCAGCAATACTTAAATTGTTAAATATTTTTACACACAAACTATAACAAATGTAACCTAATATAAAATAACATAATTTAATCTATTTCACATTAAAAAGAAAATATTATACCGTACTACTCTACAAAGTAGTTCAAAAACAGCTAGGTTCTCCTCGGTTATACCTCTTTAATGTCTGTTTCAAAAAGGGTTTGGTTATTCTAAGCTACTTCTATACTTATGTTAATAGAGGCTTAGACTGCTGGAGGACAGTCAGACAACTTTTCCTCACTTTGTTACTTTCCTCTATTGTCCAACTTGCATTGGTTGTAATGATTTGAACTATTAACTTTCTGTATTCTCCATAAAAGCAACACCTGCTATTAACCCTTTACTTTAGTGTAACAGAGAAACTTAACCAACATCAATTCATCTGCTTCCTTCTGTGTTTGTTGTCTTCACAGATAACCAGTCAGTTGCGGCAAACGGGCGATTCTTCTGCTGGGGGTTTATTCCTACTAAGGGGGAGTTTTTCCTCTCTACTGTTGCTACATGCAGGAATAATACAAGGGATTGCTGACTCGATGACTCAATGTAATCGGCTAGGTGTCTTTAGATTGGAAACTTTTTAAGTTGATTTAAATAAAAGGTAAATGTTATGAAGTGTTTGGTAATTAGGATAAATTAAACTGTAAGTATGATAGGACTGAAATATATTATTTTCTTGTGAAATAGCTTGATTGCTGGCACTATATAAATAAACCGAATATATTTTTTATTAAAATGAACATTCAGCCTACAATAAGTCCACTTATGAATTAGGTAAACTGCAGTATGGCATACATTTTTTGTTCTATTTCTAAACATGAAATTAAGCTGCTTTTTCAACTTTAAGGCTTTTGTTAAAAATGAGTATACATTTTTTATCAAATTTAAGTGTTTTAAAATGCAAGTGATTTTAAGTAAAATAAAAAAATATATACTTAGATTAAAATATTTAAGCGTTGAAACATGTTGATAGAGAAGTGTATGTACATTTTAAAATTAGTCAGGAAGCGGACACAAGGGGTAAATGCAGTTTGGCTTAAAGCCTGTTTTGGCATAGAAAAGGATGAATATATATCATCAATATAAACCTTGTTATAGTGCACGGCATCATTGAAACATTTATGAAATTGGTAATTTAAACAAGACATGAAGAAAACTTTATGGCTAAATCAACTCAGAAATTGTTTGCCAGAAAACCTATAAACTACAGCGAGATCCAGTAAAAAAAGAACATCCTGAACAGTAAACCTTTCATTGGCTCTCATTATATTTTATGCTACAACCTTGAGAAATGTCTTAGAAGACCCAATAATGTCCTGCCGGCGACTGACGAGGCTGTAGAAAGTATTAACAGCAGTAATAATATCACTGATTATGTAAAAACAATCGTTTCTTTTTTGTGTTTTTGCCCATTTAAGTGTGTTTTCTAACATTTCTGTGTGAGATCGACCTACTGCAATAAAATATTGATGGATTGTAAGGCTTTCAACATATCTTTAACAGGGATGCAGGCACATTTGTCTGCATTTTCTATATGTGGTATTTATCTTGAACAAAAGGTGTGTCTCTTATGTCTACAGCTTTGGGAATTGATGTCATGTCTCACCTAAAACCACTTTCCGGTGCTTCACAGCTGGCTCAGCCACTAAGTGCTTCAGGCCCCACTGGAGGTTTGTGCTCACCACACCCATGTGTTGCTGTCCTGTGAGCGATAATGGTGTCTCCACTGTCAGGGAAAGAATGGCTCCATCGTTTTCTGTGTCACCAGAACCTTAAAAAAATAAAATAAAGGAGATTGGCCTCCGTGATGCCTGAACAGCTGCGTTTTAAAGACTGGATTCGTTTCACTCCCAATTTCTCCCCTGCAATTCATTGTAAAGGAGATAGTAATCTCACCTGGCTCCATATCCACAGACAGAAGTGCCACATCATCATCCTCATCTGACAAAGGGCTATAGTTCGCTGAGAAGCCCAAAAGCAGCTTTATGCTTCAGGGAGAGGACAGTTTATGGTCAGAGGCGGCTCAGGGGATTGCATCTAAAGCTCTACACAGACACCACAACACCTTCAAACAAAGCAAGGAAATAAGAGCTCACCAATTCAACCAGTCATGTTCGTGGGGCTCCACATGCTGGCTCCAGATACACAGGGCTGCTGGCATCAAGACAGACACCCAAAGCCAGGCGCAGCTGACAATGAGGGCCATGAATAGGCCGAAGTCATGCACGGCTGGGATCTGAGTGTCAGTTAAACGCAGCACAGAGTAAAGGACCTTCAAACATTCAATTTGTGCTCATCGAGTGAAAACGGCTGTCTGCTGAGAACTGCATTTTTATTCATCCTCTGCAGAGGAGCCATTTAGACTTCCCACAGACATTCTATTACGCGTTGGGTTTCTCCCGCCCGATTACCTGAGAGAAGGTGTTTGCGGCGTAGGCAGCTGCGGTTGTAAAGGAAGTGATGAACGTGGCCCTGCCAGCCGTTTTTATTGTGTAGATCATTCGCTCCTGGGGCCGACGCAGATGGGAGGCCTGTCTGAAGGTGCTGATGAACACGAACACATCATCCACCCCTGAGGCCGAAACAAGCAACGCTTGATTTATAATCTATGCAAAGGGGCACTTTGTTTTGTTACAACTCCAAAGTTTTCAAAGATAGTTAATGAAGAGTTTCGAATTTTGGCCCTGGTATAATCATATCTTGCAGCCTTAAAAAGGTAAACCAGGGATGACTTGCTGGTAGAATGACACAAGATCCAATCAGATGTAGTAATCATATGACAGATATAATAACGAAAGAAATTTTTTTATTGATGTGATAAAAAGGATGTGAACTGTTTGGCAACATTTTCAGTTTTAATATGTATACGTTCTGGTCATTTTGATGTACTCATATGTAAAACGTAGAACTTTGGGTATATAGAGTGTCTGTTTGGTCACATAATAACCGCAAACTTTAACCATGTTTTATTTTGAATTCATGCAATAGACAAGCACAAAGTGGTACAGTAGTACCAGAGGGAACAAAAGGCATGCATTGTTTTTGATCATTGCAAAAAGGTGTGACATGCGTTTGTATTTAGGTTTCTGTATGAGCAAATTTCACTAAAATTATGACTTCAAGTCTTTTGTTGTATGTTTTTATAATCTTGAGACAATGAGACGATCCTTTTTTCTGGACATTCACTAAGCTATTGAAAATAAAATTCAATGAAATTGATATACAATAGATTAGTAACAGCTAAAGATCAATTGCTTTAACAAACTTCAGCTTGCAGCTCTATGAGGTAATAATTTAATCAAGTTTGCTTTCTGAACGTCGTTTTTGTCTCTTGTGCGTTTTAGCCCTTACTGTCACTGTTTGAAAGCAAACCATCTTTGCATCTTCTCTAATCAGTCCCTCCATGATAGTCACATTAACCAAAAAAATCCTCATCCAACTTTAAGAGTTTTCTTTACAAGGAAATTTAAAAATTTCCCTGAATAATGATGTGAACTTGTGCTTTTAGTGCATTTACATTGTTGAACTAAATATTTTTTCAATTTTAAATATTTTTTTTCTGATTGTTAAGAAGCTATAAGGCGGAAAATGTTTTGACCATATGTAAAGACTGGACCTGTACTGTTATATTTTGGTCTTTAGATTCTTATGCAAGACTTAAATCTGCTAAACAGAACTGTTTGTGGATATTTTTTTTAATACTTTTTAATACAAAGCATACACAATAGAAAAAATGAATGCGTACTTTCATATAGATTTTCATAACTTACCAATCCCAATAATAACAAATGCTGCAACTCCATTGAGAATACCGAGGTATCTCACACGGAAGACAACATGGTATAAAAACAGAGCCATCAAGCAGCTGAGTCCAATACCGGCGAGTCCGAAGAACGTCAGGAAGACTTCAAAGAGCAAAAAAAGGAGACTTTTAATATTCAAATGAATCTCTCAGTTCAAAGGAAAATGAAATGAGAAACCACTTGTACTGTACCAGAAAATGAGGTGAGGATGTAGACGAGTACGGTGATACAGGCTCCGCTGATGACAGCCAACATCATGTCATTGTTAAAAGTGTGTCTCACTTCGTCATCGAAAAGCTCCGTCCCCCCGTACAGCACCTTGACCTCACTGTGAAAACAAATGCAAGGCAATGTGGAATGGGTCTGACATACTCTGGGGCTTCTATAAATCAGCACTTAAATGAAGAGGTAACATTGTGCTTGACCTGGTGGACTGC
The DNA here is from genome assembly GCA_032876305.1 of Orestias chungarensis. NCBI lineage: Eukaryota > Metazoa > Chordata > Actinopteri > Cyprinodontiformes > Cyprinodontidae > Orestias > Orestias chungarensis. The sequence goes on along the minus strand of JAVLVB010000891.1, from coordinate 2,858,175 downwards.
TTGGCCAGCATGCCTGCATACTGAACCACAAAGTTCTTGAAGCGAGCTCTCTGCTCATCTGCTCGGTCCTGCAGGGAGTAGTAAGACGGCAGGGGAGCCCCAAAGTGAATCTCGCTGCGAAGGAGAGATGAGGAGAGATGCTCGGGGGACAGACTTTCATCCACGTACCAGTAGAACTGCGGGTGGGTTATGGCCAGACTTAAAGAACCTACAGTAGAGTACCAACATATAAAAGCAAGATTTAGAAAAGCTATTCTCAGGAAGTCAGTGATGGTACAGTGAACAAAGGATGTCCTATATCTTCAACACTTTTTCTTTTTGTGAGATGATACACCTTTCAAATAATAGGGATTTTGTGAGACCAAGATAAACGAGCACATAACTGTAGTTTTGAAAATATATTATCTTTATTTTACAAATATTATTCCTATAATAATGTCACACAGTCCTGCTCAGCCTGCAGAATAAATACATTGCAAGAGAACATTTCTCTACAATTGCATCTACAACTTTAGGTCTTTATTAGCATATCTCTACAAGATTTTAATTTCCATACATTTAAATGCTTCACAACTGTTGCTTGCAAATGATTTGAAAATCAGTCATATTGCACAGGGATCCTCAAGTGTTGCCATTGATTTTCAATAGGACTCAAGTGGACTGTGCTCTAACTCTAAGGTAAAGGTTGAGGTTCTACTGGTGGGTGAATCTCTGTCTCAGTTTTGCCACAATTAAAAATATATTTTCCAAGATTGACCAAGGCTCTTTAATTCTTTCCATTACCTCCAACCAATATCCCTGTTCCTGCTGACGGAAACATCACACAGCATGATGCAGCCACTACTATCTTTGATTGTATTTTAAAGAGTTTTCCAACTGTAATTTATCCACTTTTTGTGTTGGTCAATTACATAAAAACCTACTGAAACACACTAAAGACATTGGCTACAACATAAAATCATGTGAAAAAGTTTAGTAAACTATTGTAACTAGACCTTCATGCTGATTTACCTTGAATATCAGCCAGATCTGGGCCCATGCCATCGTAGTATATTTTCCCCGCCCTCTCACTGGGGTAGAGGTAAGATAGAAGAGAGCTGGGTGGGGAGCAATAAGATGGCCCTAGAGGGAGATCCCTTAATATCTCCATAGGTTTCCAGCAGAACTGATGAAACTGCGGATGCTGCATGAGAAGACGCTCCACATGGTGAATTGTCTCCAGACGTTCTTGAGTGAAGATGTTACGCTCCCCTTTCCCCTGAGCCACGAACACCAACTCGATCCTCCACTGAGCCTGGCTCTGCATGTAGTAGTTAGGAGCAAATCTGCGCTTTCTAATGAATGGAAATGAGGAATTTCCTTCCCATAATCCTGGTTCGTCTGTAGCTCTGGGATGCGAGGTCTTCTCCTTCCTTACCCCATCCATACTTGATTCAGGATCAGTTCTTGTTTCTGTGGCATCTGTTGTTTCCCCTCTCTGGTCATCTTCTGATCTGAAACTGCTCACTAGTTGAGAGGAGGAGTTCCCCTTCTCCCCCTCTTTCCAGCTCAAAGCTCCCTTTTGACCCACCTTCTCCAGGAGAAGCTCCTTGAGCGCCTCAGACTCCACATCATCAGTTCCCCGCCTGCGTCTGTCCCAGGACCCCAACTGAGTTTTCACAGCGATGGTGAGAGCGTCAAAGCGTTCAGCTGAGAAGTGACTGTGAACCTCAAAGGCACTGTAGGAGAGGTCTATGTCCAGAGGAGGGCAGTACAGCAGCATGTAGGCAAACAGGGCACATGGCATTAGGAAGGCCACCCCCAGAACCACCCCGCTGGCCCAGGGTTGTGTGTAAACCCACCCCACCCCTCCCCACACCCCACAAACCCCTGCACTCCCCGACACACAGCAATTCCCTGCAGCGTGTGTCGCCCCATCCTCGTCCTCCCCGTCCTCCTCCTCATCACCACCCCAGCTGGTGTGAAACAGCAGCGCCTCATCCTCCACATCCATGCTGGCACCTGTGAGTGACACATCACACCGATTCATTATTGCTCGCTCACAGCTCTGATGTTTTTTTCTCTCTTTCTTGAGTGAGGGAACAAGAAATAGATGTTTGAACTCTGAACAGTTGACACAAGTATTAGACAAACTGAAGGACAGGGTAACTTCTAAATCTGTACTGAGCAAGCAAAGGTACGAGGGAATTAAGTTTGTCCTAGAGGGAGGAAGGTTCTCCACCGGCTGGCTCATATGGAGAAAATTAAAGGAGGGGTGATGTGGGAAGGGGTTCAAGGGCTTATAAAAGAGAAAACGGTTAGCAGCTTTCTGCCTTTAAGATGCTGCTCACAAGAGCTTGGGGATGAGATGGGTGTAAAAGCTGGGATTTTCTTCCTTTCCCTGTCAGCCCTTATCACCTGGAAAGAGTCCACTGGTGGCTGTAAAGGCGCAGCAGCAGTGTGTGTAGAAAATGAAATAATCTCACCTGTCTAATTATAGACAGATAGCGGGAGTGAGGTATTAGAAACAATTGCTGGCTTATCTCCTGTGATGGACAGCTCTCGCCTAATGGTGTCAATGGGTGTCTCTTATTTGTACTCTCCGGCTCGGACGGTTTGCATTTTGATGCATTTTAACCAAAGCAATTTATCTGGACCCTTTATGAGCTTTAAGGTCAGTCAGGTGAGACGCTGAATCCTGATTAAGCGAACAACAGCTGTTCTCCACCCTGTAGCTGAAGTAAGATCCATCATAGGAAGGAATTAGCTGTTTGTACTGCTCGATCAATACAATAAATTACTACGACTACTTTGCTTAGAGAGCAGAGGCAAGGGTCTGTGTACAAACCTTGAAATCAAAATTATGTTAGCTGATTTATAGACTTTTATTTTGTGCTCTGAAACTTGTCTGAAGTTTATTAATTATTCTACAAGTGCCAAGGTTTTTAAAAACCTTAAGATGATCAAAAACAAACATATTTTCTATCATGCATCTCGCTGTCATTTAAAGTCATTTAAAACTGATGCAAGAGAATGTACCAGATAAAAGTTTTCTGCATGTGCTTGCTGCTGCACATTGCTACCCAGCTGGCTGAAAAAGGGCTACTGCAGTCATGTTGTGGAAATTATTTCAACTAGCATGTGTTTATTCTATATCTTTGATTTGGGCTATGCATTAACATTAAAATAACAGAAATAAATTTTATTTTGACCTTTAGTGATATTGTCCAAAGCCGGTAAAAGGGTTAATGAGAAGCCTTTATGGTCTGAATGAATAAATCCAGTCAACTTACTACTATAGTGACAGTAACATTTCTTTGAAGTTGCTTAAGCCTGAACATTTTTTAGATATTGCGTGCATGAGTGACAGTTTATTGCCACAGACATAGATAAGCATAATTCAGAGCTGCACTCGACATTATCAGCTTCTCCCAGTGAAAGCAGTGAGGTACTTTGCTGTAACAATAGCTCTTGGGAGTAAAACTAATTTGTTTATTTCTTCTAGGATGTGTCTTTGTGTTTCACCTTCATAATTACAATGCCTATGTGGATTGGGGAGCAATTTTGAGGACATGGGATATATCAAATAACAAGCGTGCTTTAGGTAGAGGGCAGGATCATCGTCTGGGGTCAAGATGATATCATGCAACCAGTGACAATCTAAAATTTTGCACTTTGAGGAAGTATTTCCCAAACATGTCAACTCTTGCCTCCATAGATCTGCTTTCAGCCTTCAGTCCTGACTTCAACACCACTGCCATCTGGGGGACCTGAAGAGCTACAAGAGTCTAATTAAAGTTTTTACATCTACTACAGCAACAATCAGTCCTTTTTTTTTTTTTTTTTTTGCCTTCCTACTTTTAAGAAAAGAAATGAGATCCTGCTGAACAAAGTGATATCATGGAGCCATTTTCCCCAAGGTCAAAAGAATCAACCCATGCCTATTGCACACTGGAGTTGAAGCAGACAATGTATTCGTGTTGCCATTTGTTCCCCCACAGTGGGACAAAGTCATAATGATAATGGGCCAGCTCATGGATGTGTGTAAGGAGCACCTCATTAAAAGTTTTGCTCTTCACTGTCAGAAAGCTTTTAATTTTAAGCGTCCACATGACTCAGGGGGGCTAATGCTGTCTAATGCCAAATTTTCTCCTTTTATGTAATAGATAAAACAAAAGCCTTTAGAAATGAAAATCGAAAGCTACACACTGAATGTAATATTCTATAAATGACTCATATAAATGTTCTGCTATTAGATTCATCTGAACAACCGGTGTTTTTTTTTAAATTATGAGTAAAGTGAACTTTCAGCGACTATCCTATTAAAACAGCTTCTGCTTTTAAGTAAGAAGGATAAAAAAAAATGTCCTAGCCCATCAACCTTTCCGTTTAGCCAGGTTTGACTTAGTGAAACCAATTATAGTTGCAGGTCTGTTGCATTTCTATCAATGTTGCTGAGACCAAAGGTTCTTCTTTCAAAAATAGCTGATATGATCATTCAGATGGAATGAAAAACATCTCTGAACATAAATTTGCCACAAATCATCAGTTCGATTAAGGTTTTGACCAAGACCGGACCACATTGTTTTTAGGTTTGTTTGTTTTTTGTTTTATTATCTACACCATTCTATTGATGTTGCGTCTGCATGTTAGAGAGGTTGCCTGGCGGGAAGGTGAACCTCCTCTTAGAGGAAGTGTGTTTGGGCCTCTAACACATTTTAGTTCCCCAGATTTCTCTGTATTTAGCTCTGTACATCTTCCCTTCAACCGTGTTAGCCATCACAAGTGTAGAAATCCATGCCATCTGTTCAGGCATCGATTTCTGCGGGATTAGTTTTCTATCATTAATGATTTTTTACATGACAGCCAAAAAGTTACACACCAATATTATTAGAGCACCCTCTTGAGATGTTTGCTGTTCACCCTAAAGCACTTGTCACAATCTAAAATCGAAACTTCCTCTGACTTTCTATTAACAGTGAAGTGCACAGCTAATTTTTTTTCTTATGTTCACTAATAACTTTCTCAGACCTCCTTCGTTTTAAAGACATTACATTACACACAGTTTGACTTCAGTCTTCACAGTGAAGTGTATCCACACCACATTTTTGAGATCTTTATATTAAAAAACATGATACAATTGTCTTTTCACTGCCGGTTCCACTGCTGGGTTTCAAAAGTGCCAAATTATGAACAATTTCAAGAGGTATTAGGAGGTTTAATTACTTTTACAAAGTGCTGTGTAATTCACTCTACTTGCAGACTGATGTCTGCGATCTACAAGAACCATTTCTGCCAAATGAGAACTGTAATGTTTCATGTCCTTTAATGTACAAGGTACCTCTGTCCATGTAACAGAAAAGACCAATTAGGTGACATTTCCAAGAGAAAAATGTGCCGTATAATACTTTACTGCCAACCAATGAAACTGATCACAGCTGGTGGATTTTGATAAGTAGATCTTCCTAATCCTGTTACGTTTCGTTTCTGTCTCACTGCTTCGTCTTAATATTGGCATTTCTGACATCGACAGGAGGAAAGACAAGGCTCACAGACAAGCTTGGCAGTATAATGAGAAGACTGGAAGAGAAAGTGGAGAAGGTAGAACCAATTGGCTAATGACAACTCTAAAACACAGACTCCTGCACCTATCAATTGTTCGATAATAAGAAGATTAACAATGAAACAATAATTATATTTGAAGTTTACAGTTACATTTCCACCGCTCAATTTCTATCCACATCCACGTACTTAGATTGTCGCTGTGTGTATCAGTCACTAGGCAAAGCTTTGCGCTAACCTTCATCTGTCTCCATGCGTCTAACGACACCTGCCAGAGTAGAGGAGCAGAGCTAATGAGAGTGACGCGTGGCCTGAGGGACAAGCTTTCCCCCTCTCCGAAGAGGCTGACGATTCTTTACATTCAACAAAATCAAGCCTCATGCACAATTATGAGCGATGCACAGCCGTAAAGCCCCCCAAGCGACGCCGGGCTGGGGTATAACTAATGTGTTTACAAGGTGGCAGATTTGTTCAACATCGCTGTATTTCTGCAAAGATTAAGAGAACACTGTTGATTTGAATCCCATGCAGGTGAGGATTAAAACTACACTGGAATTTGACTTTCTGCTTTGTGTTTTTGTCAGGTAAAAAAAAAAGAAGCTGCCTGCCAGATATCGCGATTATTAAAGCTATTATTAAAGCTATTATTAAAGCGGTGCATCACTGTTTTTGTGTTGCTCTCCTTCAAATGCAGCACCTTGCTCTAAAATGGGAGTGATAAATGCGTGAAGAAGACTGAACTGAATCCTTGTGCGTTTTGTGCGTGTTGTGAGCATCCTCTTGTATGATTTATTGTGTGTTACTGGATAACCTTGCGTGCCCCCATACTAAACTCATTTGGGAACTTTTCCTGGAGCTGTTACATTTTTTCTTTTTCAGGTTTTGCAGCTCAGATATTCATACAATATCACCCTTATTCTGGAAATGCATGTGAGGAAGGTCTTTGTGCAACACAGGGATGAAGTTGGCTGTCTAAGATCTGATGCACAGTGAGGTGTTCATTGTTGACCAATAACAATGTCCTCTCCAAAATTGTGTAGCAATTTTTTTACTTGTTTTCTAGAGCAGGGAAAACAGTACAGTGTGTCTTTAAAGAATCTGGAGCACCCTTTACATTGTTGTAGCTTTGCTGAGATTAACCTGGCTTAGTCAAATAATTGTTTAGCAAACATTTGTAGCAATTTCTTTTCTAATTTTGATGACTTTGGCTCACAGCTAATGAAAAACCCAAAATTTTGAATATTAGATTAAATTAATATTAATAATAGATGAAATTACACAGAAATGTTGTCCTTATGCAGGTGTATCTATATGGATACCTCTGTGTTGTTCTGTATATCCAGTTACTTGTATGAGACATTAGAAACCTCTTGCTAACAGGCTGCTATGAAAGCTGCTTTTCCCCATTGTTGGGTCTGGTATTTCATCTTCCTTTTAAACATTACTACTCAAGAGCTCCGTGTTTATTAAAGCAGATGTTGGTCCTGGTAGCATTATGGGTAAACACAAGTACTGGAAGTAGGAAGGGCTCTAAAATGTCCCAGTAGATGGCTGTGGAGTTTTTAAAACCCTGTGTACCGATACCAGCAGATAACACGGGACCCCAGATCATCAGTGCTTGTGAAACCTTCACACTGTACTTGATCAAATTGAAGTTTTTAACACTCCACTCTTCCCAACTCCTGGGCTTTGATTTACCTTAATCTAAAAAGAAGACCTTAAGTAGCTGAACAACAGTCTAATAGTTTTCATGATGTCATTCTCTCTGGTTTAGCTGAGGCTAATCAATAGGTGTAGCCCATGTTCTGGATACATCTGTGTATTGCAGGCCTTGAAGCTTTTAAGGTCATGGGGAGTCCCCAAACCTTAAGATTTAAATAATTATTTTAAGACTGCTTTGTTTTTGTGTTGCTAATCCATCCTTTTCTATAAAAAAAATCAAACAAAAAAACTTTAACTTAACTTTCCTTTCATACACTTTTATACAGCACTGTGAACAACTAGTTTTGTTTTTCGCTAGTAGAAGAGTTGTTTTTTTTTTTAGTACCATAACATAAATTTCTGAATAAAAAATGTTTTGCCTTTTATTTAGAAACCGACTGTTAGGTTTGTGTTAGCTGTAACTCATATTATCAGTTGTGAAACATGTACACTGGTAGCTTATCAGTGAATAGGTATGTCTTGGACAATCTGAAGATCCAAACTCTGGCACAGATCAAAGACCAGTAAATTGAGAAAGACCCAAATTAACTATAACCTAAACCACCATATACAGCTGACCTGAATTTTGACAGCAGACTGGAACCGGGAATCATAAAAAGCACAGATGATTTAGATGTTGCCAGTGTCGCTGTTTTAAATACTGTGGACTGAAAAACCAGCCACTCAACAAACAGGTCTGAGCACAAACAATGGAGGGTCTTAAGGTCGATTAATTATGGCTGCAGACCACACAGACATGGGAGAAGGTCATCTGTGGGAAAAGATGGGTGAGATAAGAAAAAAAGATTTGTTGTTTGCTTAGAATGTACAACACGATCCAGGCAGGGAGAAGTAAAAGTCGAGCATTAAATCCCAGGAAAGCTGTGCCATGTTGAAAACATGTAGGAGGTAAATGCATGATGTGGGGTTTTACAAACCTTCAAGATCTTAAAGCAACTTTGTGTCCCAGCGGAAGCTGACAATATTTTTTTCTGCTTCCTGCCAGAGATTGGACAGCAGTTTTAACTAAAGGACAAATCTAAATAAAATTAGGCCTGATAAAAAATACATCAGCAATTCTCCTGGAATGGTGTTAACGGCAACGCATTGGGCGAAAGCAACAACGAGGTGCTATAAACCAATTACACCGTGTTGTTTTTTTTTAGGCATAAATAATGACTTGCTTTCACAAACCCATGTGAGATCATTTACTGCTAAATGCGTAATAATGTTCAAGTTCCTCCTCACTGGAAATGTAAGTGAGGAAGAAAATGCAAACAAAAAGTCACAGGAACAGAAAAACAGATCGTATGATTGGGTCTCTTTAAATCCTAAAGTTGGTATATGGGGATGAAGCAGGAGCTCGTTGCGGAGCCTGCCTCGTCTGAGCGAGAACCTTTCACCTATCATTTTTTTCTTAGCTTCATCGAGCACTGGATTCACTTTCCATCTTTCACTTCAGTGCTCTACTCCACTCCTCGGTCTCTCTGCCTTCCCTCTGCGTCTTTCCCTCAGAGGTGAGAGATTTTTAACCTTCGACTCTACCTTCTTTAGTTTATCTCCTCCTCTTCATCTCATCTGATATGGACACCACATGCTGCCTCTCTTGCCCCCCCCCCCCCACACAGACACACACAGCACGATCTAAAGTCAGCTGGAATACCACCCAATTTAAAGAGGCATTGATTTCCCCCACCGGTGTTCTATGAATACATTTCTTATGCATGAGCGCCCAGATTGATGTTTATATTCGCCGTGCTTTCCGTTCTCCTCCACGGCCTGAGTGTTATGCTTTGACTCAAACTCTCAAGATCCAATTTAGGCAAGCAGAGGTGCTGATTTCTGTCATTGTTGGTGAATTGCTGCTTACACTGGTGGAGGAGTAGAAGCAGCAGCATGCAGGTGAGTGAAGCATGCTGGTGATGAAACATTTATGTTTTTCTCCCCCCATCCCCGGGTGCTCTGCTAAAAAAAAAAAAAAACTGGAGCAAATCCAAGCTAAACTGGTTTTAGTTTTTACTTATTTGCTGCTTAGTTTTTACAACACACAATTACACACAATTATACTGATTTAACACAAACTTTTAGTGATTTGTTCAAACTAATTAGCTGATGCTTGGTGTACCTAGTAATCAGCTTATTTGCATGTCTGTGGGTAAACAGCAGATACCTGGAAGGAGTGAGGAAGACTCACCTGAGGCTAATCACACAGGAATCACAGGTGGGGCGTTCAGGCCTGCCTGGTCCACTTTTATGAAGCTGAACTTGTCCTCTGCAGCTTCATCTTCTCCATGCACCAGCATCTGAAAGGGGAAAAAAAAGATCAAACTGCTTTGTTGATATAGTTAATAACTCACTAGGAAAAATAGATACATACACCCAGGGAGAAATGACAGGAATATCCACTTTCCTCCCTCACTCGGCTGGAATCTTCAAAATTCAAACACCAGATAATATTTTTGTTATTTTCTCCTCTCCTTCAATGCATCCAAGTCCTTTCCCTACTGCTCTAGTGCTTCCCTCCCCTCCTTTCTTACCCGGTTGTCGAGGCGACAGAGTCAGCAAGAGACATTTCTTCCCCAGAAGCTCCCCCCTCTCTCTCCCTCTTTCTCTCCCTCTCCTTTCTCGTGGCTTTGTTCAGCATGCTCTGTTGACTGGCCCACTGGTGACAGAAGCACAAGGAGGGAGATGCAGCTCTGACACCCCCCCCCCCCTGCATCATGTTGCTGATAGGGATAGGAGGCCAAGCGGGAGATTTTTAGCTTCGATAGATGTGTCGCCTTCAGGGAATAAGGCTTTATTTGTTCGGGTGAAGGGGATTATGTTGTAAGAGATGTCTTGATGCTGATGCAGAGCCCCCTCTCATCATTGTGGAGTTGGTATGGTCTGGTCCAGACTCAGTTGGTGGAGTGTGCTATAAGAGGGTGATCAGAATAACTGGCTACAGTAAGGGAAAGATTGAAATAACAAAGTAATTAGGGTTTATTAGCCTTCTGCTTCAATAGCATATGTTAGATAAGATAAATCTATTCCCTCTGGTTCTCTAAATGCATTTACACAGTTGACAACCTGGATCATGTAGGCACCCGAGGTTTAAAGTGACTGCTGATTTGAGTTGTCACGTTTGCTTTGCATTGCCAGAAAATGTAATCTTTTCGACTGCTCCCATATAACATTAATGAACAGCTCGGCAGCTTCCGAAACTCTTTGTTCACGTGGAACATGAATTGCCTTGAGATTACAAGGTAGAAATTTATCAAATCATAATTGCCGTACACACAGCAGGTTTGGTGTAGCATGTGACCATAAAAGCATGTGTGCAACAGAGTTTTATCAGAAAAAAACAGACCTCTGACTATAAAGTCTCCATTATTAAAGTTTAATC
>JAVLVB010000891.1:2824552-2847448 GCA_032876305.1 Orestias chungarensis | reverse complement strand
CATTTGAACATGTATCACAAATATTGGCAAGCATGAACTCAGAGGCAGCAGGCGACAAAATAAGAATCTAATTTAAATATCACAAAACACACCTTCTTTCACACTTGTGCATATTGCATACCGGACACACACATGCAGATGTAAACAAGGGTCTCACCGGTGGGACTGTTGGACAATGTTCAAAAGCTTAGGGCTCCAACAGATGATTCATGTTGGAACTCAATACTTTCCTCAGATTTTCAGTAGTACCCACTTCTTTTGGGGCAAATGCAGGGATGGATTAATTATAATAAATACCCAAAACATCATACACAATATTCAGAGAAAACATCAGCATTAAGTGAATCTGAATCAGAACCGCGTACAGAGAGTACCTGCATCCTGAGTTATACATTTTAAAGTTGTTGAAAGACTAACAGTACCGGTAAGGAACAATGAATTGGTTTAGGCCGTTTAGATGTAAAGTCAAACCGTCCTACATTTGTAAATATGTAACTGCATTGTTGTACAGACATTTCCTAATCAGGATTATCAAATGTTCCATTTTCACACTCTTAGCCTTCTTGATATTTAAAACATGAAAAAAGAGAGACAGGAAAGCATTTCTTAATGATAACACGTAAAAGCTGGAACAATACAAAAGAGACGATATGTAAATGTGAGTCAGTAATAAAAGCTTAGCCTTATCAGAACCTTAGAGCTGAACAAGCAGTATCTGCTCACAGAGTGTATTATTTTTTGGGAAATTGACTTCAGCACCTGTATTTACTGTGGAGTTGTGGAAAAATATTGACCGATTTTCCTTTTGAATGTACTTCCCTTCCTGCTAAGCAAAAAGAAAAGCAGCTGGAATGAAAATACAATTATGGGTTCATGGCATCACAGCTTTAATACAACTGTTTAAATGTAGCTTGATCCAATTGCTTTAGTTGTTTTTTTTATGTTTTACTGTCACTAATGGCTTGGTTGCTTTTCAAACAGAAACTATTCCAGCCAACCGAATTTGTATTTGTGTTTGGTGAGGTTTAATATCCTTAGTTCAGCCAGCTGATGGCAGTGCACAGCTACAGGTGGAGGTGGGGTAGCGCTGCATTATTCGCTGTTCCATACAGCCGTGAAACGTCTAGTTTCTCTGTCTCTTTTTCTCTGTCTTATCATTAAGGGCTGGAAGAGTATAATGAACAATTTTGAAACTCTAGTAATTATTTATTTAATTTGTAAATCTAACACATCCTAGCTCCTTAGATTTAACACCATTTGATAAAAAAATAGAAGCATAAATAATCCACATATAATTTACCATAATTCCACAAGTACAGAAAAATATAATGACTTAACAAAAAACTTTGTTATAAAGCAAAAATTTAAAAAAAATATTTTGTTTCTGGCTGTTTCCCCAGTTTCAGGTTAACAATAAGACTTTTGGCCTGAGTGTACAATTAATGGTCCGTTGTAACCTGACATCCACAGTAAAAAAAAAAAAACTGCCTATGGTCAACAACGAAGCCAACGAGAAAAAATAAAAATAAAAACACTTCATGTGCTGCTGCTTCGCAGACTATGTGTGCAGTAAACTCGCATTACTAGAAAACCATCCCCTGATGAAGCAGGCCGACTCTTCTGGCTACCACAGATGTGTCTCCCGGACCTCCGAGATGATGGTATTGGCTTTTTTAAGAGCCTTAAGGGGGGAAAAAAACAATACACAAAGAAGATGTTTAAATTACTGACCATGAAAAAAAAAAACAGATTCTGCAAATTTATAAAAAACAAAACAAAACAAAACAACAAACAATCAGCATTCCTCAGTTTTACCTCGAGCATGTGAGCCACCTCGGTCCGCTGCTGCGCGGTTTCCTGAGACTCGATCAGCAGCTCCCGCAGCAGTGGCTGCTTGTAGAGCTGACCCACCAGCTCGCTCTGGAGATGCTCCTTCACATGATTCACCAGGCAATGCATCACAGCCTTGGGCACGCTGCGCACACGCAGAACCAGTAAGGTTTTAAAAGTCAGAAAATTACAATCGACATCCGAGATAGGGTACCAGGCTCAGAAGGAGAGGAGAAGAGGCGCCCTGTGTTTCTGGGTTTGTCTCAAGTCAAATCTAACCTGTCTTGAATGCTTTTGCGAACAATGAGGAAGTAGCACTTGATGAGGCGCTGGATGACCTCACAGTCCCTCTGCTCCTTGGCGCTCAGTTTGCGGGACGCAGGTATCGCCTGGCGGAGGGGACGCAAAGCGCGCACTCAATTACATCCTAAACGTCTTGTGCTTCCAATGATCTCATCACTCACCGTGTCAAGGAGGTTAATCGCCTGGCCTTTACTTGGACTGACAAACCCTGGACTTCTCTCCTCAGTAACCTTATCGTTCTTCCACCGCTTCCCTCCATCGCTGGTCTCCGGCTTAGAGCAAAGCGGGAGGGTCAAATCAATTTTACTGGCTACGGATTTTACGTCAAGTAACGTTTGGATGCGAAACATACGGATTCAGGCTTCGCCGAGATCAGCTTCTGCCGTTTACTTTGGCAGGATGAACAAGAGATGGGGATGTTTGCTAACGAATCTTACCTGCTGACTGTTGACGGATGCAGAAACCTGAGTTGCATCTGTAAAGTCCGGATGTTTCGTGTTGATATAAGCGAGCTCTATGGCTACTAAATGGTGCACCTGATACAAAAAAAGCAGAAGAAAATAGATAAGATTTGTTTTAAGACTTAGTTTTCTTCTATAATCCATGGAGGTGCAATCAATACATTTGATAAAAATCTCACAGGAGGTCAAATCCACACAAAAAAAATCTGAATGTTTTTTCTTGCAATTATGTCAAACAGTATTTTATTTGAATGCTGAAATTGAATAAAAATCAAATAAAGAGTTAGGGACATATGCTTTGATACCTAAATTGGGAGAATCTTGTGATTCCTATATTTACAGTTTGTAACCACAGCCTATGACATAGCTTGGCAACACTCTGATTTATCTTCTTGTTTCATTATTTTTAAAGAGAAAAAAAAGAGGAATTGGTAGGTCAAGCAAAAAGCATAATCAGTTCATCTCTAGTTATTATTAGGAAATTATCTCCGTAAAGCTTTGGATTACCATTTTGTTGGTGATCGGCAACCGCTTCCTCAATAATCCAGTCACAACCTCCACAATGGAATCGTGCAGTTTGGGAAACCGTAGAAGCTCCTTCAAGGGAAGCACACTCTTAGTCAGCCTCAGCTCTAATTAAATAAATCGGCGATGCAGAACAGTTGAAGTGGATAACGTTCTCTTGACTAACCTGAGTGCTAAAGGAGGAGCAGTGCTGGATGATCCTCTGGAGCTCCTCATGAACGAGCTCGACGCAGCGGAGGCTGGGCTCCTCCAGGCGCTTAATCTGCCTCTTCACCAGCAGCTCGAAGGACACCTCAGGCACAAAGAGGGCGGGTCGTGGACCCTGCAGCGCAAAGACACATTCTGGCACAATTAACTAACACCCCAAACGACAAAAACAACATCCACAAACTAAACCAGCAGCTCACCGTAGCGTTGCGGATGGCGGTGAGGATATCCAGGTCGCACAGTCCTCCCAGGGGGTCGATGGATTGCAGCGTACGGCCGAAAGTCTCGTGGAATATGTAACAAATCCGCGCCCCTCCGCATCTGCATGGAAGACGGGTTCAAATGCGAGTCTGTAATAATTGAGCCCGAATTAAATGCAGTCAACCCACCCAAAAAAAAAAAAGGGGGAATATTTGTTTAGGATACATTTAGGCGAATAAGTCGCCTGGTGGGAAGGGAGCTGAAGAGGAAAGATGAAGCTTATCGTGCTAATGTTTACCGTCTGAGGACGTTATGCCATGATTTAGGGGCCAACATGCTGATTTATGCAAAAAAACAAAACAAAAAAACTGCTAAACAGGTTGTACAACCTCCCAGCTAAGACGTTAGAACTGATTATAAGTATAGTCTATCATTTATTATTTAATAAAATGAGCTTTCAACACCTTCATTTTCACAATTCTCATTTATGTAATCTCATACTGTTGTAATATTGACTTTTACAAGAAACCATTGTTTTTTTTGTATTCCCATTCCCCTGGTGTTTTTAAAAACGATGGCTTGCTTAATAAAGTCAAACTTCTTTGTAACAAACGCCGTCCCAACCAGATCAGCAAGCTGTTTCCCCGACAACAAGCAAAGAGCTGCGTAAGAACCAACAAGGTTTCAGTGAGGAAATGATTATGAAACGTGCAAAGATGCAAGATTAGAGAGTAAAGATGCATTTAGTAGCAACCTCCACTAAATCATGCAAGAAATGTGATGAGGGATCAAGAGGATAAACAGTTCTCAAGCAGAGGGACGAGAGTTTGGTCAGAACCAATGAACCTAATCAATTCTTTATCAGGTTCATAAACGAGGTCTGCCTTGACCTCCACTCCTCGTCATCCACAGTTTGCGTCACACAACTCTCTCATCTTCCACCTCTGTCGCGGATTTTAGATGCGCTAAGCCATCGTTGTCTCCAACTATGTCAGGAGATGCTCGTCCCACCTTCGCCTCACCGTCACACAATATCAGGGCAACAATCATATGTTATACTATTGCTTTTTAATGCAATAATGACACAGATTATGTCTCCTGTCTTTCATTTTCTTTGCCAATCTTATGACTTTATGTACATGTTGGCAAGAAATGTCCAGACAACAGGCCGGATCTATTATCAGAATGTTGATTTTCCATGCATGCTACACAGTATAATAACTTATCAAATGTTGCATCCAAGCGGGTCTTTTGTTATTGTGATACTGCACAGACAGACGTAGACATAATTGAACAGACTGTGGCTGTACACGGCAGCAGGTTCGCATGTAGTGTCTGCCATAAAGTCCAGAAGATCTAAGCAAACCAGCAGAGACTGAAAAAACGGATTCCACCTTTAAATGTGGCCAAAACAACATGGAGCAAAGACCAACAGAATAACATCAGCGTGGAAATAATCAGTGAAAACGGAGATTGCGATTTGCTATACGTCCACCTAAGACAACGCTTTTCCTATAAACACTTCTGTCTTTGTCTCCTTGGCTAAAGAGGGTCACATAAACTTTTTTACCTGCCAGCAGCAGCTGATTGTTTTACTCGGGTGAGCGGCTGCAGGCAGGAGAATGGCTGAGCGTCTTCACTATTGCAGCACTGTAGCCAGATCAAATGTACCAACTTATGCAAATAGAAACGAGTTTGTTTATACTAACAACAATTCAAATGTAGTCTTTGAATAGCTTGTTTTTGTACTAACTTTATCAGTTATCTGTAAGCAGGCTTTGTGATTCCGATCATTTTCTTCAACACAGAAGCAAAAAGAGTGAGGGGTCGCTCACAGCTCTGATGTCTGGATGTGCCTGGCTGTCCCCTCGATCGTGTTGCAATAATCACTGGCAAACTTGGTGACAATCTGTAGCAGCGTGGCACTTTGATCCTCCACAGGCTGACCGTAGCTGTTGAGCTGCGCCTGGTACTGGGCACTCAGCACCGTCACCCTGGTTTTGAGGTCTGGCAGGCAGTTCCGGATGTGGTGCATAAGCAGCCGGCTCAGAGTTTTGGCCAAATAACGTGAGCCGGTGCGCGAGGCGAGCGAGGGGTAGTGGCGCTGGAGGAAGGCCTGCTCGTCCTTCATCGAGTCCTGCAGGGTCTTTTGGGTGTTGATGTCATGCTGGCTCCTGGAGAGAACAGGAAGGGAGTTTAGGTGATAGAAAAAATAAATAAATAAATGAAGGGTGTGAACTTGAATTTCTTATTCCAAACCTGTTAACCACCCCAATAATCCCAAGCCGGATGGGAATGACTCGACCCAGAAGGACTTCCAGAGCATCTGTACCTGCATCCATCAGGTCTAATTTACTGACCACCAACAATGTCCGACGACCTGACAAGTGACATTTTATAAAACTTGAAATTACAAATTATAGGAGACGGGTAGAGTACTACAGAACAAAACAAAACACACACAATGTATGTGATAGGAAAAAAGCAGCTAAACTAAAGATATCTTAATTTACAATCACTGAACAGATTTTAATAACTATCTAATAACTTTGAGGAAGACAGCAATGTGCGCTGCGTCTATCGATCCATCAACTCTTCAGAATGCACCACGAGAGAAACGATCATTTTTAGAGTAACTGCTAAAAGCCCACATGCTGGAAACTGGAAACAATAACCATCCTAATAATCACTTAAAATGCACTTACACTTATTGATTTTATTACGAGGGATCCAAACCAAACGTCTTACCATCTGGATCGACCTCTCGAGCCAGTTTCAGTGCATCAGTGGTGGCTAAGTCAGAGTTGGCCGGAGACACTGCGAGGATGAGGGAGTTTGGATTGGAGATGAAGGACAGGATAATTTCTTGCACCTGAGCTTCGATGTCTTCAGGCTGGTCTCCAAGAGGCACCTGGAGGCACCAGAAAATAAAAAATAAGTGACCGACATATGTTACAACATTCAAAACACACCAATGGGATTAGATTACTTTCTGATGTCACTACATATATATTTTAAGGAGAAATAAATGGTTTAGCTTACCTTAGTAATGCCCGGTAAATCAACAAGAGTCAGATTAAGAACATTTGGGGAGAAAATCTTCAGATATATGGGCTCAGGACTGATTCCCTGGAAAACAAAAATTATACAATCCACAATAAGGAAACAGAAAAAAAAACTATTAAGAGTTTGTCTTACGTGTATGAAATCTGTAAACCTTGTTGTCGCCTGAACCTCTCTCCGTCTCGGCTTGAATCTCTTTACGGATTTCCTGAAAATCTGTGAAGATCTGTGAAAATGCATGCCAGGAAACGAAGCCTTATTTTTTTTAAATTTAGCTTAAAACATTCAGTCAAGGAAAGGTTTACTCTAATGAAACCTCAAAGTAAAACACACCTGATTCTTTCCATGCAAGAATGTTCCCCACTCATCAGCTTTAATCCCTGAACAAAACATTGGTTTTATTTTTAGCAGAACACAAATAAGACCAATCACAGGTAGCGACGTAAACAAGACGTGATGCACATCCGCTTATGGAGCGGAATACTGCACAAAATAAGTAAAAAGGCTCAACAAAAAAATTCTTAACAAGCTGAATGCAGAAATAAACGTGCATTTTAAACGTACAGAGACCTGGATAGCTGATTTGAGCACTTTGTTTAATCCCATTTCCTAAAAAACGTGGTGAGGAAGAAGAAGAAGAGAGAAAAAAGGCTTTATGCTAGAAAAGAGAAACTACAGATCTACAAAACATAAGCAGAAGTATAAATAGTGCATAAAAGGAAGACACACATCCTTGGCAGGTTTAGGCTGTTTAATGTCAGTATTTTTTTAAACCACAAATATCCTAAACAGAGACGTTTAAACAATAACATTGACAAAAGGTAAAAAAGATTCACGTTTAGGTACCGTTCTCGGCTCTTAGTCTCTCCTTCAGAGGGGGAACATTGATGAGCTGCAAGACGAGCGGTCGTCTTGTGACTATTCCTGTTCCTCGAGGCAAGAAATCTCTCCCGACCAGGCTCTCCAACACGGAGCTTTTCCCACTGCTCTGTTGTGGAAACAAAAGCATAAGTGCAAACAACAAATTAAAATCAAACCAAAATCCAAAAAATACTTTATTTATCCCAAAGGGAAATTAAACATTGTTGAGGTAACTCATTTAACTAAAGATGGTACTATAGATGGTGACGGCAGTGGGCAAGAAACATCTCCTGTAGCATTCTGTTTAGCAACTAAGCTGAAGCAGCCTTTGACTGAAGAAACAAAATATTTAGCTTTGCAAAAGTATTGTGCAACTACATGACATAAACAGCTCATTGTATTCAGCCTAATTTGTCCAGAATAACTTACATTTAGCGGTAATTTAAACAGCAAAATCCACATAAACAGAATATAATGGTTTTAATAAAGATCAAGAGAGATGTGTAAATTGTATTTAAACATCTTAGAGTCACATTTTCAGCCAGTATCATTACATAATTAAATGATTGTGTGTCTTATTGACTAACCTGAGATCCAACCACAACTATCTGAGGAAGCTGTATGAACTCGGCCCCGACGGTGAGGAAGACCTCCTGCAGCCTGTTGATAGTGGGAATCAGAGTCTCCATCCTCCTGAAGGACTGGGAATTCCTGCATTGGGGAGAAAGCATGTTAGAGGTGCTATAAGGCATGACTCAAATCACTCTGGAGACATTACAGTGTATGAAACGTGTAATAGGTAGGTGATTTTATCTGGCATCTGTGCAGCAAAAGCAGGATTTAGCCACTATGATTGCATTTTAACTGGAAGCACTGGTTTGAATGGCTCCAGGAAGATATGGTCCTGATGAGAGCAGAACGCCCCCCGGTCCACGCCCCGGTGGCGATCCTTTCACAACCTAAGCCTCGGGTTTTAAAATATAAAAGCGGATTTCATGATGTTGGAAGCAAAACTGAGCCACGGTTCTGATGTAGGAGGTCGATTTGTGATGCTAACTCCAGCTGGCAAAAAAAAAGCCAGGAAGTGAATGATGCGCGACTACGCAAAAGCTAGTTTAGCCTCCAAAACGAGCGACGTTGAAAACCTTACCGTCCTGCGTTTCAACAAATATGCAGTCTTATCCAATTTGTCAGCTTCTCATGCTTTAATAGTGCCGAGTGTCAAAACAATAAGCATTTCCCCCCTGAACTGATATACAGAAGTAGCGGCCTCAACGGTGGAGGCGGAACCATGGCAATCTGTTCCTGAAGCTGATTGGTCAAAAAAATTTAATCACGAGGGTTTCTGCCCTCTGATTGGTTCGATGGTAAACCGTTAACTTTAAGGTGGTGCATCTATTTTTTCCCTCCAAGTTTTTTGTATTTTAATCAGCTTTATATTATAAAATAAAAATCTATATATAATTTTTACAGAATTTATATATAAAAACCCACAAAGCACATAACTTAGGATGCAAGAAGATATTTTTGTTTTAATGTTTGCAAACATTTATATAAAGAAACATATTTACAAAACATACAGTGGTCAGCAGTATATTACGGAATAAGACTTGAAAAAACGCCCACACGTTTCGAAAACAAGCAAAAAAACATCACTCAAGACACTAATAAATACCCTCCAGTAGAAGTTAATATACCCTAGAAAGTGTAGCAGCCACAGATCATGTGAAAAACAACAGCATAGATTCAGTCATTGTGGTCAGATAGCGTGCAATCAGGCTGCTAGTCGTTAACAAATACGTGGTGAAGGCCGTAGGGAAAGGCCCCCATTTTCTCTTTAAAGTCCATTTTATCTGGGCGGGAAAAAAAATAAAGCTAAGATAGCCATGTGATTGCTCAACTGGAGATCAGGCACACGCCGAAGTGACGCTTCTTTTCTCCAGCATCCCACAATGTTGTATCGTGTAGTACCGAGCGTAACTCGGAAGAAAAAAAGAAAGAAAAAACCCAACAAAAACAATCAAAAGACAAGTTGGGATCGATTAATCTATGTACGAGGTGTCCACCTCCTCGCCTTCCGGATGAAGAAGTCGCCCCGCCAAGCGCTCAATATCGTCAAGGCTGAGTTGTCGAAGTGAACGTTCGTAGTCCTTAAATGAATAAAGGAGAAAAAGATGGACTTAATATTTGTTGCGTCAATGTTGAAATCTTCAATTGAAACCAAGAACTACATTTAACTAGTTTATAACTTTATATGTCTTACTTAAGTTGTAGTTTTTTTAAATTGAATATTGACAGAACTTAAAAGCTATTGACGTTGATTTAAGTTTTTCATGTCACTTTGTGAACAGCCATATTTTCTACATAGGTATTAGGATTTACAAAACAACTCAATACCTAAAAGCAACTCTAGCATTAGGATAGATTAAATGTGTCAGGCTCAGCCGTTTGTTCAAGCTGTAGGGGAGGACAGACAAAGTAAAGAAAACACGGCAGTATAAGAGAAAGACAGCGAATGATTATTATTTTATTAACATTAATCTTTTAACACCAGTACGTAGTTTTGTCATCTGGATGCTGCCAAACATAACTTAAATTATCACTTCAGAAAAATTCTTATTATTTTACCATGTAAGATTGAATCAGGAGATTTAAAGCATCTTTTCTTTTTATGTTTCTCGCAACTGCTGAGTGGGTGAAGAGCCACAGATGTTAAGATTGGATTCCTAGGTGCTGCATATTACAACCTTTATAAGCTGCTCATGGACTCTGGCTGCGTCTGCTGGACTGAAGTGTCTTGCAAGTATAGTAGACACTATCTGCCATACTCCTCCTTGAGGGTTCCCGCTGCTGCTTCCCGCCATCCCTGGGGCGGCAGCCCTCTCCCCCACGGGACGGATAACAAGATTCAATTTAGCCTCAGGCCCGATGGAGTAATCGCTCAGTCTGTGCTCGTCTGAGAGACAAGAAACGTCACAATCCATTACTGAAACTACAGACAAAAGGATGGTTGGATACTTCCCTTGTGCGATATGGGACAGTAGATTTACCTGCAAGAGCTTTCCCTTTGTAGAGTAACCGCTGCTGGTTTGTAGGAATATTCAGCCGTTCGGACACAAGCTCCTTCACCGTGGAGACTTTCTCGTCTTCAGTAACCTACAAAAGCAACAACGCAGGGATTTAGTTACAGCATCGCATGAGTCCCACTTGGTTCCATCGTATCTCGTTTCTCCTTTTTCTCGCAGACGGTTACCCAGATACTGATCTCGCAGCGCGCAATCTCCAGCGACGTTTACATAGCTAAAACTCATCTTATTCACAGATGAGGGAATAATTGTGAAAGCGGAGCTTGCGAGCGAGGATATTTAATTTTATCCGCACAGGCGGCATACAAACAATACGATCATCACCTTGTCGTACATTCAACCAACCAACCTGAGAAATACATAACAGCAGTGTTATGATCATGTACGCAGGCAATTTTATATTTACGGCAACAGTTCGGTGTTGTCTTTAGCAGGAGCAATTTTGCAAAGATGGGGAAAGCTTTCATTGCCACCGATTCTTGGCCACTACTTGAAATCCGAGAAGGTGGTAAAAAGATGATCCTGAGAAGGGTTGAAAGACACCAGGAAGAAGTAAAATTGTAATAAACTTTAATTAAAGTTCATATTTATGTTTTGCAATTGTCTCATCTCTTCATCACATATTAAGAAGCATCAACCCGGGATTTCACACAGTAGTTTAAAAATTTAAATCTGTGGAAATGTAATCTGACTTTATCATATCTGATTTTATGACCGATTAAGTTACTGAACTCCAATTAAAATATCTGTCACACAATTATAACATTACTCACAGTAGTTAAGAAAAAAAAATGCTTGAAAGGTGGATTTACCACCTTGCACATGTTTCAGAAATAACTGCTGCTGCGAACCAAAGACGAATGTGACAGCAGGCACAGATCCTGGCATCACTTCCGACGTCAGCTTGGAGCGAAACCAACATTTAAAAGAATAAATTGTTCTTAAAAGTCAACATACTGAAGTCGGTAATCAGAAGACCTGATATGCATGCATTAATCACCTGTCAAGTGTTTATTAAGTCTACTTAGAATCATAGGTTTTTTCCAAGACAGGCACCAACCAAATTTTTTGGGGTCGAAGCAGATTTATGGTTTTGTTTTAACATGTGACCTTCAATTTCTGTTTTTAAGCAAAGAAAGAAGAGCACAAAAGTAGATGTTCGCAGGTCCTTCGGCATATGTGACAGGCTTAAACACAACAGAAGATGATGAAATTAAAAGACTTTTCTGAATTTTGAATTCAATTATTTATACCTTTTATTTGATTTTATTAGACTAAATAAAGTACATGGTGGATATATTTAAAAATAAAAAATGTAGTAAGTTTTTTTAGCAACGTAAAACAGCTATCAGAAGAAAGTAAATCAAAGACAATTTGGATGGTTCTTATTCTACTTGATTGGTACATGTCTACTCTGTTCACAATTATTACAATTCAAAGTATTCCCATCTTTATTGGGACGCTTATACTACCAGTTAATTGGATTAATGGTTTAATAAGAACAGTTGAACTTTTGCACACTGGAGACAATTATGCAAAAAAGAGAAGAACAAACACTGCATCCATATCATAGTTTAAAAAAAATACACATATATTACGTATTATCATTAAGTCAAATTGGTGCTCTAATCTTTTGATTGAGTGAAAATACCACCGTTTGTGGCGTACTACTAAGAATACAACTTTTCCTTCACTGTTGCATGTTGAACTCAATACAATCTGATAGAGGAAAGACACCAAGAATACTATTCAATTACTATTCTAAATAGAAATTGGTAACTGTTAACTACATAGTTGACAGTTATTCCTAAGGTTTTCAGTCCAAAAACACTGGTTTATATACTAGAAGATGAAATCACCCACAAAGTTTCAAGATCATGTTTATTTAATTTCCCTTTGGGATAAATGAAGTATTTTTTTGATTTGATTAAAGTGTCTAGTTGTAGTAACTATGTTATATTGTTACTAGTCTAAATTAGTACCTTGTAGATATCTATTCAAAAGTATCAGTAAAAAGACCAAACTTTGCCATTTTATTTCTTGTTTTATTCCATTACAAATAGGTTTCTTGAAAGTCTGGTAAACTCATACTGCTAAAGGTTTAGCTAACCTGCTAACGATATTATTTATTTTTTGAATACCAACCATACGAGCTTACGTATAATACATAAAGCATCTTAGGTTATATTCTTTACACCAATAAACATTTCGAGTTAGCTTCGCTATGGGTAACGCCAGTCTGTAGGTTAACCAGCAGTGTTAGCTCACCAAGCTAGCCAGCAGTGTGAATTAGCTGTGTTTAAGTTACCTGAACGCTGCACTCCTTCCCCTGAAGCGGTTTCACGGTCAGGATCATTTTTTTGTAACCCCGAATAAACTAAACTAAACGGAAAACAGCAACAATTAAATTAAATAAAAAAAACTCCTTAGTCAGTTTTTTTTTATAGTTCGTAGCTAAACGGCTATTCCTCTAATCGGTTGCCCATCTTCTTCTTCTACAGCAGCGACAGGAACTCTCATCGGACTCTACCGCCGCTCTCTGGCGGGACTCAGTAACTGTCTAAATATTACCATAAACACATACTATATTTTAATTTCTATAGGTACACAGCTAAAGTTTTACAGAGGTCTGAGTTGTGGCACTGATAAGCAGAAACATTAAAACAAATACTGATAAAATAGTCATTAAAACTGACTGCAAATAATAAATAAAAAAAAGATTATCAAAGCGAAGCAGACCGAGGAACCTTAAAAAGAAATCTAGGATTGAAAGTTCGTAAATTAATAAATAATATATGATTGGATATGACTCATTATATATTAATTATGGGCTGCACGGTGGTCAGTGGGTAGCACTTTTGCCATGCAGCTAGAAGGCTCTGGGTTCAATTCCACCTTGGGTCTTGGGTCTTTCTGCAAGGAGTTTGCCTGTTCTCCCTGTGCATGTGTGGGTTCTCTCCGGGTACTCCGGCTTCCTCCCACAGTCCAAAAACATGACTGTTAGGCTGATTGGGCTCTCTAAATTGTCCTTAGGTGTGAGTGTGTGTATGAGTGGTTGTTTGTCCTGTATGTCTCTGTGTTGCCCTGCGATGTACTGGCGACCTGTCCAGGGTGTACCCCTGCCTCTCGCCCATAGTAAGCTGGAGATGGATGGCAGTAAACCTACCCGACCCCAACAGGGACAAGGATGTACAGAAAATGGATGGATGGATAGTTTTCATTAGGTGTGTAAAGAGAGGTAAGGCCCAATCTATGGAGAACCGGCAGCTTTATTTTTCCGATTTATTGAATTAATGTAACTCGGGTAATACACAATTTCACTGAAAATTAATAGCTCATTAAAAAAGGCCCAGAATAAACACTCGGGGAAGAAGAAGAAGAAGAAGAAGAAGAAGAAGAAGAAAAAAAGAAAAAAGAAAGTCCCAATCTGCTAATGCAGATTCTTTTATTTCTCCTAGTGAGAAAATGAATAATGTTCCTCTCTCAGTTTGCCGGATCTTCCCCGGGGACTTTTCAAGCCTCCTCTAAGGACCCGCTGACCCAGTTCGGATCCGGTCCATGCATTTGTCATTACCCCCCCTCCCTCTCTGGATCATGTGATTGTCTGCCTGCGCTGTCTGTGCAGCCGTGGCCAGCAGGAGAGCAGCATCCTTCAGCAGAGATGAGCACCTGTCGCACGGACTGCCTGCTGTCAGACATGCACAGAGGCTGCAGACAAGTGAGACTAACCCCCTGCTAACATATTCAGGGTAAGAGATCGGACGGTGTGTTTGGGTTTTGCTCAGGAATCGTGCATGTGGATTACATCTATTGTATTTTTTTTCATGTTTGTTGAAGTATCTGTATAGTCATTGCAGTTTCATTGCTTTTTTGACTTAAACTGTTGATGAGGATGAAAATCTATCTATCTATCTATCTATCTATCTATCTATCTATCTATCTATCTATCTATCTATCTATCTATCTATCTATCTATCTATCTATCTATCTATCTATCTATCTATCTCTGTCTGCCTGTCTGGTTGTCTATCCGTCCGTCCGTCCATCCATCTACTGATATGTGCAGGTGATGGGAACACTTCGGGACCTCCAGTTTGCGCTGCAGCTAAAGATCGAGGAGCTTCGTCAGAGAGACACACTAATAGATGAGTTAGAGCTGGAGTTGGACACGAAGGACGAACTCATCCGTAGGCTTCAAGAAGAACTGGATCGCTACAGAAATGCCCTCTCCCGTCCTGGACCCTCTACAGTCGTTGCAGGTATTGCAAACTTCTCCTTCCGATGTGTGAAGGCTTGGGTGGTACACCGAGAGCCACAACTTTTACCTGACCTACAATCATGACAAGTTGGGTGTTTTTATTCTTTTCTTTTTTTCAGTAGCTTCTGCAGCTCAAATTGAGGACAGCCAGAGTGCAAAACGGCAGACAGTCATCTCAGAGCCTTTCAGTCCAGACCCGACGACTTTCGCTGTGGTTTCGCACAGAAGTTGCGACAAAAGCCAGGAGTAAGAGCACACACTGTTCCCTTTGTTCACACCAGCTCCGAGTGAAAACTCTCACTCTCATTTACTGCTAATCAACAAGTATTATTTTCAGACCTCCTCCAAGGCTCCACCAGACTGAGTTCAAGGTGAGTAATGACCAATGGTGTGACAACTGTGTCATATCTTCATGTCCTAAGATCTCGAAGGCTGATACATGCAGCATTTGTGAAAAATGACCTGTTGAAGAACCTCGATGAAGAAGAGATCAAGGCAGTCACTGCCTGCATGCAGCTGAACACCATCAATCAGGGCTGCTTTGTTATCCAGGAGGGATCCTCTGGGGATCAGGCTTTTGTTTTAGAAGGTAATTTATTTCTTCTTACGATCAACATTCACCTTACATGTAGTGCTCTTGTGCAAATGTGATTCAATACTTATTTTGAATTTTTTTTAAATTTTTGACTTGATTGGACTAGATCGGTTGCAGCTCTATAGCACAACTATGAGATTTACACAAACATGTGAGAAAACTAAAGCAGGAGACGTATATCAAAGTTTGCATGATTATTAGGTAGCTTCTGTTCTCTCAGTAAAATAAGCTAAAAAAGAGATTTAACTGACTCTCAAAGGTTGCAGCACTTTTGATATTGCTAAGATATACACCAGATATCTTACCAGAGCTGCCAAGGATTTAATAATAATCAATAATGAAGCTATTAGGAACTCATTATGTTCATAAAGGTCCTTCGTAGGATACACTTGTGTTTTGCTTATTGAATTAATAATAAATATGATTAAGAATGTATTCATATAATCATGGATAAATCTCTACGTTACTTATAGTTAACAAATGGGGAATCACCTGGGTATCAGGAATAATTAACTTTCAGTCTCTTATGAAGTGATGGATTTACACTACGGACAGTAGACACTTTATACATACACCACAATATGCAAAATGTATCAACCAAAAGCTCAACCTTACAGCCAAATAATTTCTTCCAAAAACAATATACCTAACTCTGCAAACATGCAACTACTAGCCTAAATAAAAAACACTGAAATAAGGAGGATGAGATCATCTAATTAATGAATTATTATTAAACGATTGGGATAGTGGAAAATAACTCCAAGACTAATTGACTAAATGATTTTAAAAAAGCCAGAAAGTGATCGTCTACCAGAATCTGATTGCAGCTCGCGGGAGTGGTCACAGCAGCCGGATGATTGGCAGCTGTCCTGACTTACATGAAGACATACATGACACTTCTTGTCATACATGTGGTGCTTCATTTCATTTATTTGTTTTACAAAACTGAGCGTTGGGCCGCTGGCCACTAGACATCCCTCCAGCAGGTGTTTCCTCCAGGTAAAGAAAACATAAACGCAAATTGTTGCCATCTGCGTTCGACTAGTTTTGCCCAACCCGGATGTGTGGCACAAAAAATTTAATTGAAAAACTGAATCTAAAAGGAGAGAAGTGAAACTGAAAAGTGAGAATGAATTAAGGAGCTGAATTTTTCAATAAAATTAAATACAGTATTGATTTTATTGTCATACACATTCAAACCAACAGATTCAATTTCAGATTAGTCTTTTCAGATTCAGATTTTAAAAGCAATTATTCAAAATGATCAATTCAGTTTCAAAATGAATGATTCACATTCAGATATAAAAAATTCAATTTCAATTCCTAGTGGCACAAAATGTATCCCATACTATTGTCATAATCATAAATTGACTTTAATGAAATATATGCAGTTACATGAACAAGACAACTAAACAGCACACACAAACAGAATTTAATCATGGTTTTTAAATTTAGAGTTGCTCTAATAAAACATAGGGGGGAAAGTAAAAAAACAAAACATTATGTTTGTTTTTGGAGTTGTACGTTATCTATCACTGTGATGATAAATCATAATTATTATTATGACGAGAAATGTAACTAGGATAACAATAAACTGTACGATAATGCACACATAGATTGCACACAAACAATTTGTTAACTTTTTAGAGAAAAAGGGGCGTTTGCCCCTCAAAAATACATCAAGCCAATATAATTACATATAAATAAAGTCTAAATTGTTCTCAATGTAACTACGTCCACACAGTCACTAAAAAGAAATTCGGCGTATTTTTGAGATAATAATAAATAAATAAATAAATTTTTTTTTTTGGTAGAAGGTAGACTGGATGTGATCAAAAATGGACAGAAAGTTGTCACCTTTGAGCCAGAAGACACGTTTGGAGAGGTGGCGCTCCTTTACAACTACACCCACGCCTACTCTGTCTCAGGTAACCAGTGCGTTGACGTCTCAGTTTTACAACAACTGTCATTTATTTACCCAAGGAATGCCATATGGAGACTTGAAAGGGTGTCTTTTTGACTTAGATGAATATAAATAATTATTCCGAAGATCACAAGCCTACTGAGCTGCGGTGTGGTCTGAGACAGAGGACGTCTGTGGAATTTAAATTCAAAGACACCTTTGAAATCATAGACGGTGCTACGGATTCCCGTGTGTTTATTTTTTTTTCTTTCTTTTTCTCAGGATGTGGGAAATTTCAGGCATGTACTGCTTTGCTGCATGCTTTGCTCTACAAGCATGCATGAGGCAGAACGTTTTTGAAATGCTCTGAAAATATCCTGTAACACCCGTGTTTCAGAAAAAAAAAATGCCTGCAATTCCTTTTAACAAAGACATTGCTCTTTCATTTCTTCCTCTCAAGAGTCCTGTGGGATAGCTTCTCTCAGCTGTCACCATAGATATCTGGCCTGGTTTCACGAATAAATAAATATTTGCCGTGTGGCTAAACAGCCTGTGGAAGTGGCTGGGATCAGTGTAAATGGAAAACATCTAATTCCCTCTTTCAGCTCCTTTCTTTATCTTGAGAGCAGCCAGCCATTCCAATTTACGGCTCTCAGCTATCTGTCTGCTCTCTGGTAACAATTCTCAACTCGCGCTGACAGCCTGTCCTCTGTTCCCTGCCCATTTTTGTCATCCCTTCCCTTTAGATTCGCTCAGGGTCCACCGTGCTCCTCTCGTCCCTGAACTGAAAATAGTTTCTCTTTGCTTTTGATGGCGTCAGCGAAGGTTTGATGTAGCGAGGGTATTCCAGAAAGTTATACAGGCATACAGTGACGTGCAATATTGTTCTATACATTTTTCATATTTTCTTACATTAAAACCAGTAATCCGTATTTTGCAAGAGATGCAAAATAGTAAAAAAAAAAAAAACAGGCCTTATGCACCCTGCACAGGTAGCCAGTCATATTATACAAACAGGACAAACAACTGCATGCGCTTAGACCAGGGGAAGATTTGGAGAGGCCAATTAAACTCCCCAATCTTTGGGATGTGGGTCAGAACTGCAGTACCCAGCGAGAACCCATGGATACACATGGAGAATACAACAAAGTCTAAGCAGAAAAGCCAAGGCTGGGCGTTTGAAACCGAGTTTTCTTGTTGCAGGGCAGTTGTGCTACCAACTGCACCACTTCGCAGCTAAAAAGGGATGCATCATTTTATAATTTATTTTTTTAGATTTAATAATTGGTGCATATATGTTTACTTTGTCTTTACTCTTGCCTGTTTAATGTTCATGTTCTACTAACTTTGTTCATCTAGAGATGGGATTTCTTTATTTTCAAAAAGCTTATTACAGTTTATAAACAGTATCTGTAAATATCAGTGTTCAGCTCTTGCCTCAGATATTAAATCATATAGTTGGACTTTGACTGGGCCATTTTGTGGGACATTGGGATTATCGGGATAGTGGATCGTGACCGAAACTCTTTTGCAGACTCTTAATTTATTTAATGATTGGTGTTTCTTTAGCTCCATAATCTTCCTATCAACTATGAAAAATTTCTCTTTAACTCTTTATGAAAAGCATTGTCACTGCATGATGCTGCCACCACTATGTTTCCAAGTGAGGATAGTGTGTTTAGAATGATATGGTGATACGTTTATTTTTTTTACCTTACGAGTCGCAGTTCTGTGACAACTTCAATCCAAGAAAATCCACGCAAAATGCATTATAGTTTGCAGCTGCATTATAACAAAATGTGTTATTTATACTGTTATAAATACCTAAAAAGAGTTGTAGTTTAGAAAAAAAATTTGACAAATTTGCATTGAAATTATTTATTATTTAAATCAGATTATACAAATGGAATAAATTAGAAATCAAAAGTGGTAGCCAGAAATGAGATGTCATGTGAGGATAAATTCGAAGCTCACACAGAATATTCAGACGAGGAAATTAAGATATCAGGGCTGTACTATCTTATTAGATATTGGATGTAATTAAAGCGTCTCGAGGACATCTACTTCCGTCTGCAGGAAGCTTCCGTGAACCAAACAATGTGGGTCATTATTAATTTACACCACTTTTTAAACTCTATTATAAAGAAAGACAGTATTTATGGCGAAGGGAGTTTCGTACAAATCTCATTTATTCCTTATAGTGTTTATATTTCTTCTTGCCCTCTTCTTTTGATCTTCAGCACAAACAGACAGCAAGCTGTGGGCTATCGACCGCAAGAGCTACCAGTGTGCGCTGGCACAGTGCGGTCTCAGTCGCCTATCTCAATCCTTAGAGCTACTGAGAAGGTGAATATCAGAGTGAAACGCTAAATATTGTCTGCTCTCTTTTATTTTTCATAGATTTCAATGTTTTATCTGCAAACGATTATATACTTATAAATCAACATTTTAAAAGTTGTTTTTTTTTTGTTATGACAGTAAAGATCGCCCTTTAAAAACAAAAACAAAAACGTATGATTGTATTTTTGTCTGTGTGTGTGGGCAGCATACCTTTTCTTCAGTCGTTGCCAGACTATGTCATCAGGAAACTGTCTGGTCATGTGGAAGAGGTACAGATTGCTCTCTCTAACAGAATTCAGTAACATTTTTAAATTTCAGCCTTCTTTGTGTCAGGTATTTAAAACAGAGTCCCACAATGGTCACAAAGAAAGAAATCATACGTCAAATTTATTTCTTCTAAATAATTTTTTTAGACAAATTACATAGACGGTGACCACGTCTTTCGACAGGGAGCTGCCGGAGACACCTTTTATATCATCAGCAAAGGCCAGGTAAACTTAAATGCTCTCTTAAAGCTCAGCTCAGACAGTAAGAGATTCTCAAAGGAGTAGATTTAGACTCAGATCAAATGTCGGAGCAGCTACAGTAATTATTTTATGATGGGGGTAATAGACTATCCCTTTTTCTCCAGTGTTCTTCACAATTTTCTCTTTAGGTGAGTGTGACGGAGAAGAAGCCAGGTCATCAGGAACAGATAGTTTTGGCTGAGCTCTCTGAGAGACAGTGGTTTGGAGAAAAAGCTCTTTGGGGGTAAGAAATGTGAAAGATTTCAGTATTTACATAGATTTAAAGATATAAACACACTGGCCATCAGATTACACGAGGTACGTCTTATGTCTTAACATGAATCACCCAATCACATGACGCTGACTCGGTTTATTTGTGAAAACTTTGTCCTGCGGGAACACACAGTTGTGTCCAGGTGTCTAGATGTTGATATGAGGTTAAATTGGTGGTCATCTTTTCTTCTATCCAATTTATCCCAAATACTCATACCAATGGCATCAAACCTGTCCCACGGCACAATGCCTCCACTACCACGCTTCGCTGATGGTACGGTGTACTTAAGTTTTTTAATGTTCACATTTAACACTTCAAACTTCTGTCTTATCTGACCCAGTAACCTTGGTCCAGAGATGTTTTCCTTGTGGACCTGTAAATATTCACGTCTCCATATAAAACTTTAAGTTTAAAACTGTGGTAGGTTTGGGCTATTGTTGTGCAACAACAAGTTTCTTTCGTTCATAAATTGATATCATTCAATTTTAAAGGCAATTATTAAGACAATTAGTAATTTTGGTCAAAATTATTACGTTCAATACGTTCACTCTCAATTATTGTTTATGAATACTTGATGATAAGGCTTAGATATGAAAAAAGTTATTAATGTATTCCAGCGCTGCCAGTTTTGAATAGAAGGAAACAACACAATTACGACAGACAACTTCCCTCCATTGTGTGACTTTATTAACAAAAAGAATCCAACTTTCCTGTTAAAATATTTCTTCCAATAAGCTCACTAAGTAGGTTTTAACTCAACTAAGCTACTGTGTCAACCCAGCCAATAATAAGAAAAAACATGAAAAAACAAAAAAAAGATAAAAATAAAAAATAAATAAAAATGAGATAGAACCAAAAATAAAAAAATAAAAATGCAATGATGTCACAGTTCAGTGTAAATTAAGTGTATAGAAAAATCAAGTTTATTTAAAAGTAATTTGTTAATGAGGCCAAATCGGTTACCAGACTATTAAACCCACAAACTAATGTTGATTGAGTTCTACCAAAACATATTGTGGATTACTCATACAGCAAAACCAAAAATAAAACATGAAATATCTCACAAAATTATATAAGCCATTATAACAGTCTAGAATGAATATGTATGTTTGGCAACCATGGTTTGTTTTGAAACCAGTTCTTGCTGTTTAAAATCAATGCAAAAACCTAAAATTATATAAAATCTTTCTGCTCTTAAGTGTATGACAACTTTTGATTGTAAATATAATTTTTGATTTTAAATGACATACTTCATTTCTTTATTCTTTTTATATAGAGAAGCAGTGCGGCCTGAAAATGCTGTTGCTGTTGGGGAAGTGACATGCATGGTATTAGACAGAAAGTAAGCCAACCAACTTGTCTAACAAAATTAGGTGCATTTTGAGTGTACCTGGTTTACTTTCTATTTTTCTTATGTGTTATATATGAAATGACAAATGTTTAATACTTGTTTCAGGACTTTCAGAGATGTTATTGAAGGTTCAGGTTCTGGCAACCATCCAGAGCTGCAGCAGAGCAATGAACTGAAAGTTGGGTAAGGAGCAACGAAACGCCATCATATTCTGTAGAAAAACAGACAAAATTTCTTCTTTGTTTTCCCCCTCAGGCCAAAAGAGGATCTTGCCACCCTGGCATCTTTCACCATAAGAGATTTCCAGATCATTCGTACCCTTGGACTTGGGGAATTTAGTCACGTAGACTTGGTAGATGGTTGATCCTGCAGCAACTCACTTCTGAATCACACAGATTGTTCTGGAGCTTGCGCCTCATTCAGATTGCTTTTTTCTGCACAGCTATGTATTGATTTTATCTCCATTGCTTTCAGGTGCAAATAAAGAGCAACATTCAAAAAAAATTTGCCATGAAAGTTCTCAAGAAGAAGCTGATCCTCAACAGCGGTCAGCGGGAGCACATTATGAGAGAGTGCAGCATCCTGATGGAGGCACGATGTCCTTTCATTGTCAGGTAGCTTTCCTTCAGCAACTAGTTACGATGGCTTTAAAAAGTATCTACACCCATTGACGTTTTTACCCTCTTCATACCACGATTATTAACTTTGATGTATGTCTGGTGGGATTTCTTAGGAAGAGATTAACACACAAACAAAAATACATAATTACAAAGAAATAGAATTGGACCTTGTTTTTTAACATCCAAGTATGCCCTTTATTTGTTTTCAGACCTCTTTACACTGAAACATGTTCAATGAAGGCTTTAAAAGGTTTCTAGCCACCAACATTAAACAAAAGGTAATATGCAGAACGAGGAAGCCAGCATACAGGTCTGTGTCATGCTGGGTTTCTAGGTTTTCAGACCCACAAAGGCAGAGACACTCAGAAGGTACGGTTATGATGTTTATTGAGGGAAGCAAGTGACACAGGTAGGGGTTGGGTCCAGCGGTGACTCGGAGAGGGCAGTCGTGACGAGGGAGTGCGAGCGGCAATGAGTGGCGGAAGTGAGCGGGAGGCTCAACGCAGGATACC
>JAVLVB010000891.1:2794633-2824452 GCA_032876305.1 Orestias chungarensis | reverse complement strand
AATTGGCACTGAGGTCTAGTGTTACCATGCAAAGGCAACACTCAGGCGCCGAATAGTGGATCCACACTCCTCTTATACTGCTCTGCTCATCAGTGCCAACCCGAAACACCTGGGAACCACGGGACTCCATCCTGGAGCCCCGTCACAGCGACCCCCGTGGCCACCTAGGAAACAGCACAGAATGACTCAACCTGACAGTCTGGGAAAATGTGAAAATACTAAACTAGTCTTAGCTGTGCAAAAATCGTGAACTTTGCATATCTTCAAAATAAAAAGAGAATGGAAAAACTATAAACCTAACAAGAAAAGACAATTCATAACTGGCAGTGTCTACACACAGACAAGCAGCAAACTCTGCAACAGCTGCGGAGATCCACCTTTCAGGCAGAAGGATCCAACCAAAGGACAATTAGTGGTTCAACGGCATTGGTGGAAGAATGTCTATAGGATAACTTTATATTGAATATATTAACCATGTGGAACAGTGGTTCGGTCAAAAGAAACCACAGCTTTTTTTTTTTTTTTTTTGCAAAAGACTGTATGGCAGTTACACAGCAAACCCTGAAAAAACCCTCCACCCTAAAAGACATGGCTATGGCTGCATCATGCTGTGGGGCTGCTCTTCTGTTATGCCTGTTTGTTATGATTCTGCACTGTTTTCCTCCTCTGCTCTCAAGCTCTGCAATCAGACTCACCTGATTCATCTATTCACGTCCATACATATATACAGTGGCTCTCCTGCAGGCAGACAGACCCAGATTTGTAAAAAAACATAAAGAGAAGAGCAAAGGATATAGCTGAAAACCTCTAAACGGGAAGAAATGAAAGTTTATTTACAAAGACGAAAAACATAATTCAAAGCCAGAAAAAAACAAAAAGACACAAAAAGTATAGACACCAAGGCCCGAAAACAAATCACAATTATGCACCACTTTAACGGAGAATGATTATTTCGCAGGAGAGCTCTAAAAGTTTTCCATATGTTTTGATTTCAGGTTATACAAAATGTTCAAAGATTCTGAGCATCTTTATAGTTTGAGAGAAGCTTGTCTGGGTGGGAATTTATCTCGTCTGCTCAAAGAGAAGTGAGTATATTAAACTACAATATCCTAACGTCGCGGACACATTTTGGTACATGCCTCTGTCCAAAGATCTAAATAATTTTATATATTTTAATTATATTTTATCAGTTTGCGATTGTAGTATTACTTCTGTGGCTGTATGTACAGCTTTTTAAAAAATGTTTTATGAAAAAAACTTTACTAGCTTAAGAATTTTTTTATTTGTCAGAGGATGTTTGGACGACGGCAACACCAGGTTCTACACGGCTTGTGTTGTCGAAGCGTTGAGCTTTCTCCACAGTGGAGGAGTCGTCTATAGAGACGTCAGGCCTGAAAATGTTGTTCTGGATGAGCAGGGTTACGGCAAGCTGGTAACTAAAAACCGATTCAAGCGCCATTACCTCTTTGCTGAGTTTTACAGCTGCTAATGCTGACTGTGCGGATGTCTGTCACAGATTGGCTGCAGATGTCTAAAGAGGGTGGAGTTGGGCCAGAAGACGTGGACGTTCTGCGGTACACTGGGGTACATGGCACCTGAAATCATCATGAGCAAAGGTCACAATGCATCTGCCGATCTTTGGTCACTGGGTGTCTTTGTGTTTGAGCTTCTCAGCGGTAGGTAAGCTCTTAACATTTGAGGAGCCACGGTTTAATGTGTTGATGAGATCAAAGTAACATTCAGAATGTAACCACAAACTATAATGTGCTTCATTGGTATTTCTTGTTATACACAGAGAAGTTTAAAATGTGTGGTGTGTTTTGTATTCAGCACCTTTGCTCCAATTATTGTGAGTAAAATCCTGTGGATTAATTCGTAGATTAGAAAATGGGAGTCCACCACTGAGGCATTATTAAAGAAGATTAGTGAAAAACAAGCATCATGAAGGCCTGTGAACATTGCAGTCAAGGACTGGCCAAGAAACCAAGAAACTATGGATGAGCTGCACTGCGCTTCAGAGATCAAGCCTTTATGGAAGATTTGCAACAAAAAAAAGAGCCATTTTTAAAAGAATGTAATAAATTGCTGTGTTTGCCACAACGGGACACAGCAAACATGTGGAAGAAGATGCTTTAGCCGGATGAGAGTAAAACTGAACCTTTCCACTCACTTATAAAACACAATAACTCGTAGAAAACTTTCACAGCCATCAACCTGAATAACACATCCCCACAGTGAAACAATAGGGAGGCAGTATCGTGCTACGAGGACAATTTTGTTTAGGGTAATGTTGCCTGAGCAGTGGGTTAAATATAAAGCAATACTTCCATAGAACAATGAGATCAAACATAAAGCCAA
Organism: Orestias chungarensis; assembly: GCA_032876305.1. NCBI lineage: Eukaryota > Metazoa > Chordata > Actinopteri > Cyprinodontiformes > Cyprinodontidae > Orestias > Orestias chungarensis. Next base: position 2,822,094 of record JAVLVB010000891.1, on the reverse strand, counting down.
AGCCACAATGGACTTGTTTAGATAAAAAACGTGATTTAATGGAATAACCAAAGTCTAGACGTAATTTAGGTTAGAAATCAATACACTTGAAAATGAGCTATTTTGCAAAGAAGAAATAAAGCAAAGAAATGTAACCAATCAAGGCTGTGCGTAGAAAGCTGATAGACAAACCTTAAAGATTTATTCTTAGCAAAACTGAGTTCTGCAAAGTATTAACTTACTCAAATATCAAAAAGCATTCACTGATAATTTCTGATACACAAAATACAAATACAATACATGAGGTATTTGGATATATTTGGAAAAAATGTAAAAAAAAAAAGAAAAGAAAATGCATAGTGTATCACTTTTGTAAGATACTGTTGATTTCTGACTTAATCTTGTTTCTTCCTCCAGACTGCCGTTTGATGGCTCTGACCCGCTGGAGATCGTCACTGGAACTGTTCAGGGCATCGATCACATTGAATTCCCAACCTCCTTCCGCAAAGATGCCTGCGACCTCATAAAGAAACTTTGCAGGTAATGCCACGGCCAAATCAGACTAGAAAAGTATAAGAAAAAAAAAAGTGTAATGTGATGCATTTTAGTCTTTCTTCATTGTTCTCCCACTTTCGTCGCTTGAGGAAAAGAAGCAGATGATTAATTCTCAGTTTGTTTATTTTTGTTATGCTTTCCATCACCCAGGGGCAAACCTTCAGAGAGACTGGGCGGTGAGAGAAACGGAGTCAAGGCCATCCAGAAGCACAAGTGAGAGCGTGGATGGATTTCATTAAATAAACATTCTGGGCTCTGCTTGGAGACAAACATCGTTACAGGTTATGAAACTCTGTCCTTCTTCAGGTGGTTTGATGGATTCGACTGGGATGCACTTTGCAAAAGAAAATTAACCCCTCCACTTATTCCCAAAGTATGACATCAGTTTGACTTGATTCATTTTGTAGCTTTGTCACATTTTCTTCTTCTTATTTTATCTGCTCTATTGCCTTGCAGGTCAACCTTCCTCTGCAAAGCGCTACATGTGCTCTTTACTCTGCAGAGGCAGTGGAGCTGTGCACAGACTGGGAGGACTTCTGATTTCAAATGTCAAGAGTGAAAAAAAGCCTTTCCAGAGGCAAAACCTGCAGATTCTGCTCGAGACAATAACTGATCTCTCTTCTCCCAAAAGCTTAGACTGTTGCAGACGCAGAGAACCTTTAAAGATTTACACGCATAAGAATTCAGTGATTTTGCTTTTCAGTCCAAAGAAAACCAATAAAAGAAAACGTTGTGTGAGACTTTCCTCCTTTCCCTTTGTGGAGAGAATGCTTGGCGTTAGGCAGACTCCTAAGGTGGTGTCTTCATAAAATGTAGAGGTGGAGGCAAAAGCTGATGTTTGCAACTAATTAAAAAGGAAGTTGGGTTTCTTGCTTCAAAATAAAATAACAAGAGTTCAAGATCTGAGAGGATTTTATCCTTAAATGTGTATATTTTGCTTATTTTGCATTTATTCAACGCACTAGATCTTATTAAAAAAGAAAACAACCTTTAAAATTTACATTGTCTAGAGATTCAATGGGTAAAAGACAAACATTTCATTATAGAAGCTGGAGGAACAATTTGGTTCAGTTTGAAATGATTGTAAGTCAACAATCAGATACAAAGGTCTCTCAGTAACAGCAATCCTTTTTGACTGTGCAAGGAAATTTGGAGTAACTGGAGAGAACCTGGACTTGCATGGGAATAACATGGAAACTGCACAGAAAGATGTTAATCAAGGATTCAAACCCAAGACCTACTTGCTTTGAGAAAATCAACACAACTGTGCCACAATACATCTTTTTATTATTATTATTGTTGTTGTTATTATTATTATTATTATATATTTTTGTGTTTTATTGTCGCACAACCCAATAGGCTGTCAAAGGATAATTGCCCATATAAAGTAAAGCCGCTAGCTGAGCTTTGCGTTGAAGGTTTAACCGGAAGTTGGTGCTTTTTGTGTTTTAACTTGACCTCTGAACTAATTCCCATGGATCTGCAGGAACACTAAAACTCGAGGTGCCATCAAAACTTATTTTCCAGTTCTTCTTCTTCTTCTTCCTACCCAGGTACGTTTTCTCTGCAGCTTCGCAGCTCGTTGGATTGATTTTACTTTGTAAAAATGAACTTTTTATTATTGTTGTTAATTATGGGGGCTCAGTGTTCAGAGCAGAAAGGTTTTACTGCCAACACTTTTCCCTGCTGCTTTTAGACCTGGGGGAAGATGAATGAAAGTGTAAATAAACTACGGTGGCTCTAATGCAGTTCGCTCAACTTGTCTCGCATGCTGTCGTTCAGGTGCCTTTGTTTTGTTTTGTTGATTATTGCGAGTTTTGATACTTGCAATATCTTGCAGGACGATTTTACCTTTGGGGGATGATGGTTTTCCTTCTTTTATTTTATTTTTTTACATTTAATTCTAGTAAAGAAGTTGCAGGTATGAGACTCATTTTTTAAACAACCGTTTAAATGTCAGAAATAAAACTTTCTTTTACAAAAAAAGAGAGAAACACCGAACAAAATTGATGTTGGAACCAAACAATTGAAAAGGTTATTACTATTTTTAATAAAGACATTTTTAAAGATCGCATAAATTTTATTTTATGGTAGTTCTTGTGTTTATTTGTTATTTCACATTTGGTTTAGGACCTCTTCAACAAGCAGCTCAAGCCTTTAGTTTTTAATGGGAAAAATACTGAAATCAGGCAGTTGAACACTATTAAGCCTCTCAAGAAAAATCATAAAATTAGGCAGAAAGAAAAATTATAAAAGTTATTCATGAAGTTTAAACTGAGGTATTTCTGCCCTGATCTCTATTTAGCTGTATCTCATTAGGTGGTGGTAGCCATATTGTGGTTTTCATCACAGGTTTCAGGTTTCTTGCATCTGCATCAAACTGTTGTGTTTTTATTCAAACTAAACATTATTTTCCACCAATCTATTTTTAATTTCACCGTCAATACCTACATGCTACATTTAAGGAATTAAACACCTGCGAACAAGATGGGGAACAAAATCCACATTGTCTTTCAAACTCAGAACATGCATTACTTTATAGAGGTCAAATGCATTTAAACCACATAATGTAAAGGAATATCAGATTGAATCTTTATTCCATTTGTCTTTGGAAACAATCTTAATCATGGACCATCATCTTTAAATATCGTTTTAATTTTTATACCGGTCAATTTTAATATCTGTATTCTGTTTGTGTGAAGACTTTCACCATGTCTTAAATCCAGACCAGTTACTGTTTTAATTGACAAGATATGAATACAAATAGATAAAGATGTAACCTTGATGTTTTAAGCTGTAATAGTCGCTTCGGTAGTCATGATTTTGATCATCTTTTGACAAAGGATTTTCCAGCGTAGTCAGTTCTTAGAGTTAGTTTTTCTTTTTTTTTCTAACCATCTAATCCACTCCAGTGGGGAAATGTCGAATTGTTCACCAGTCAATAAACTTGTAGACAATTTGGATATTTTCCAATGTTGGATTTTTCTTATTTATTGAATGATTGAAATTCACTTCCTGGCATCGCTTTAGCGGCTTTCCTTGCATGTTTCTGTTTAGTTTTTTTTTTGTGAGCCTTACTGTGAATCGAGGTATTTGGCCTTGTAGAGGGTTTGTTCAGTGCATATCCTCCTAGGTATTATGTAATTATTGAAACTATGTTTGTAACAGCTTAAATGTCCAATCTTCACATCTTAAGGTTTAATGCAGTTTTTTTGTCACATCGTGGCCTTGGTTCTGCCTCAATACACACTCAATACCTGAATTTTCTGTTGTAACAACAGTGTAACCATGTTTGTTGCAACTGTATTATATAAGCATCTATCTATCTATCTATCTATCTATCTATCTATCTATCTATCTATCTATCTATCTATCTATCTATCTATCTATCTATCTATCTATCTATCTATCTATCTATCTATCTATCTATCTATCTATCTATCTATCTATCTATCTATCTATCTATCTATCTATCGGTCTCTCTCTCTCTCTCTCTCTCTCTCATCGCAAATGACTGTTTGGAAAGCAAATATTGCAGTGAAATATATTTTTTAGACCTATGAAGTTTTTATTTACATGCCGATGTAATATCTAGCCAGTGGAACAAAGTTTCACATCAGCAAAAGCTAAAACAAAAGCAGACATGAAATTCCTAAAAACCTTATAGGTCGCATTTACTTGGAAGCAAAGGTTAGAAAGAGAGCAAAGGACAGAATAAAAGGCCTATATCGCACCTAATAAAGTCACTATTTTCCATATTTACCAATATTTTGCCCATTGGAAGATTTTTTTAATATGGTGCAGCCTCAGTACTGGAGACCTGAACCCAATAGAAAATGTTTGGAGAGGTGCAGAAACGCTATGTTGCCTAGCAACAGTTCTGAAACGTTAAAGATCTGCATGCAGGATTAGGGCCAAAGCCCTTCCTGCACTGTGGGCAAACCATCAACATATCAGACCTTCATACAATCATGCAATAAGGTTTTCCGTATTTGATTTTTAACTTAGATTCTGTTTGTCACACTTTTAGACCAACAGTATCTAGAATGAAACTTAAAGACCTTCCAATTCTTTGTAATTAGGGGAACCTTGAAATCATATTCCTCTCTATACTGATGAACAAATTAATATTTGCGGTTGCATTTAAACATCCTGCCTGCCTGAATAAATTTTTAAGCCCCGTTTGGTCATTGACTTTTTCTTTTTCTCCCTTAAATTATTGAAATAGTTTTCTTGCTAAGCAGCACTAATTTAAAATCAGAAACATGTGAAGCTGCAGCCTAGAAAGCTGAATGTAGCCTTACTGTAAAGTTTCATGTCAGAATCAAGTTCTTCTTAGTTGCATAAAAGTGAACATTAATGGTTTGGAAAGGAAGAAAAAAGAGGGATAAAGCTTTCATTGCTTGAGAGTCCTCAATGGTTTCGAGTTAGTTTGAGACCTTGAGAGAGTCCGTTCTGTGCTGTGGAAAGTCAATGAACAAAATATAAAATATATGAGCTTCAGAAATAATAGCCTTCTTATTAAGCATATAACCAAATGTGGTCACGTATAACTGGAGAACACTAGACAACAGTGATCTGATCGCTTGTCTAGGGGAGTCCAGTGCCACCACTCCTGCGGCGTTGCTGCAGAAAGTAGCGGCATTTCTCTTCCCCCGTTAACAACCCCCTTTTCACCTCCTGTAGTTTTCTGGGTCAGTCCCTTCCGTTCCTCAGACCACCACAGAGGCTTGCTTAGTTGTTGCACAAAGCCTTTACTTACACTTTGTGTCATTCGTGTGATGATGATGACTAACATTTTAAATTATTTTTTTGTTTTCCTGTATAATAATTTTACAAAAATAGTTTGTTTGTAAGATTATGTAATGTGTAAGTAGCAGGCTTCAGTTAAAAAAATAAATATACGAGCTGTTTGAGCATTCGACAGAAAAATGCTGAAAACAATTTCCAGCTGCCAGCTTTAAATTAAAATTCCCAACCTTTTACCTTCGCTTTTTTTTTCCTACTTGGTTTTACAAGCCTCACAAGCTGCGTTGCAGATGTCACCAGAATCCATTCCAGAGTCCACTGGCAATAATTAGCAAACAAAATTAAAATGTCTCTGGTTAAACTTTGTATAATTTAAACTATGGTATGTTTTATATAAAGTGTACAGTGGTCATTCTTTGAAATATGAAAAAAAAATCAAAATAGACAGGTTAGTCAGAAATAGGGAATGCTGATTTGAGTCTGGTGCGCTCAGACAGTCACCATGCGGCACTGTAAGATCACCTTTATCAAAAGTTTTTAGGAAACATTTTGGTCTTGTAAAAGGTTTAGAAATTTATCACAAAAGTTACATTCTGGTAACTTCTGGTGGGCATTTTAAATATGCAGGTAGAAACTATTGATTACATCTCCACACAGTTATGCACATGCTTGTCTGAACACCTTTCAGCTCAGGGCGTAATGTCTCACTTGCACTTATCCAGCTTCTATTCATTTTGTTGTGAAGACTTAAAACTACTTTTGAGCGCCTGCTGTTCTCTATTCTTTGTGTGTCACTGTTTCTTCTTCTTTAGCTACGTTGGTGACTTGTCATCTCCCACTCAGCGGCTGAGGTTTAATGGCTTCGATCAGTACCTGTCTGCTGATGTGACTGTGGACAGGAACCTGGACTGTACTTTGGGATACACTGTGATCCTCATGTGTGAACCATGTTTACTGTCCGTAATGATGTGTAAAGGCATCTTTGAAGCTTCATTTTTCTCAGAGCATCCATTTTTTTCATAGGATTCATGTCTGAGGACTGTTTTTTTTATGTATTTTTATGTATTTAGCAGACGCTTTTACCCAAAACGACTTACAAAGTCCACCGGTGCGAAAGTCAGGTGACTTTCCAATTGAGCTCCAAATGATTTTCTCACCCCTCCCTCCTGTCTCTTTTTGCAGCACGCTGTCGCGACGCAGCTTCCTATCCCATTCTTGGGTAAAGCGAAGCCAAGCTCGTACCTCGGAGGATTTGTAATCCTTCATCAGAGCAGCGGTTTATGCTAAAGCTGTTTAGTTTCCACTTTACACCTGCTGAGGTGACCATAGATCAAAGCTGGTCCTGTGTTTGTAAAAATAGTTTAGTTTTTTTGTTGATTTGGCTATATTATATCAACTGACAAGAATGTTAATCAATTTTCTTTTTCAACTATATAAACATAGGCACTTGGTCATTGAAGTGTAAATGGCTGTAAAAGGAGAATCCGGCCCTCACAATCCCAGATCCTTTGCTGTGCTTGACATTTGGAAGGAAGTGTCTTTTCATTTTTTAATCTTTTGTTGTATTCCTGATCAACTAGGACTGTTTGCTCCATAACTCAGACTTTGTGCCATTTGACTGTGAAAAGCACCTGACTTCAAGTGCTACAGTAGTTTGGCAAACACAAAATCTTTATGTTGTGGTGGTAGGACAAAAAAAAATGCTTGATGGGTACGATGACTCTAAAATGCCATTTATTTGAGATTTAATTCTACCCATCTTCTTTCCTCTTCTCTGCGTGTGGCTTTAAGATAAAGGATCCAGCTGTTTTTAAACTAATCGTTGCTCTGATGATCTGGATAACTGTGGATGAAAGGATACTGTACTAACTTATGAAGATCATCAAATGTCTGCCTTATGAAAGCTCTGTGTTTTACCAAAATTAAAGAGTTGATAGGAGAATTAACTTTTGTCATCTTTATACCGCCTTGAAATGGCAAATCCAGGATTATGAATCAAGAGTTCCTTAGCAGTCCAAACTAAAGTTCACATATAGATTGAATAAAAATCCTAATAATATGAATATGAGAATTTTCCCCACTGAAATAGACTTGGATATCCTGTGATGTGATGACCATTGGAGACTGGCAATGCCAGCCTGCAAAGATAAGAGCGTATAGAGGATGTATGGATGACTTTTTATTGTGGTTATTAATGGTTGAAATAGCTGTAAATACACAGATGGAAATGGAAATATGTTTGTCACAGGACGTTTTGTTCTTGTTCGGTTCATGTGGAAGCTTGCACAGGTGGGTTGTCTAAGTATCGGGACATTGTTCTGGATGTTTGTGCTTTGGGAATTGTACGGCAAGTCGGGGAAAACAAAACCAAAACAAGCATTTTGTATTTTACTTTTCTTGCCATCTTCGACTGGACTCCAAGTTTTCCTTGAAACCAGTTTTTGGTTTCCACCTCTAACGAATGATACCGCCTGGTCGTGTTTCTCTAGCCCCTTAAGGCCGTTTCGGCTCGTCGGGATGTGCATGGACATGCAGATTGCTGCATACCTGCCTTCAGTTTGCCATCAGGCATTTTGCATCTTTACAGCACGCTTTGCTCTCTACATAAAAGCAGGATGGTAACTTTTAGAATATTTGCAATAGAAATATTTTGTCTGAATTTCTCCATCTCTCTAAATCGGAAGTTTTGGTTTCTCTACAGGAAACAGCTCAGACTGACGTTGCATTTTTCTTTTTCTTTTTTTTTTAACGTTTGTTTGTCAGTCCCTTTGTACCGTGTCCTTGGGGAGTAAAAGGCTGGGAGCACAATGGTCCTTGTCTGAGCCTTGATGAAAGCCAGTGAGAGAGTGAGAGATGGGGGTTGAGGAGAGACAGAATGGGTGAGACTGGCGGGAAGCTCTCTTTTTCTGCACCTCTTCGTTTATCTATTTATTTTTGTCGTCAAATTTTGTCAAGCCTTTTGTTTTTCCATTTGTTTACCTCATGAAAGCCCCCAAGGGGATCAGCGGCAGCTTTGCTGCTTCAGCAGGTGTAAAGTGGAAACTAAACAGCTTTAGCTCGCATAAACCGCTGCTCTGATGAAGGATTACAAATCCTCCGAGGTACGAGCGTGGCTACGCTTTACCCAAGAATGGGATAGGAAGCTGCGTAGCGTCAGGGTGCTGCGAAAAGAGATGGGAGGGAGGGAAATCATTTGGCGCTCTCTTCCCCCAACCCCACCCGTCCAAACGGGTGCTGGGGGAGAAAGTAGGTGAGAGGTTGAGGGGTATTCAAGAGCGGGGAGTCAGAGTGGGAAGTGGAAGGGTTTTATTGGGTGAAATGAATTTGTTTTGTGGTGAAGGATGAAATCATTTTACCAGAGCGGGTGACACTAGCTCCCTGCTGCGTGTGAGCACTGTTACAGAATCTATTTGTGTTCAGTACATGAAACTCTGAGATTTATTCTGCTTTCATGTGAGCAGCGGAGTCTGTCCATGATTCATTAGGGTTGGACCGTGTTGATTCTCATTATTCAGCTTTTGTGTTTTCTTTTGGGTGAAACTGTGGCACAACATGACTGAGAGTGACCTCAGCGCCTGTTTCTGTTGAGCCAATCGTTACTACTTCCTCATGTCTCTCCACCCTCTGTGTGCCCAAGCCATTTTGTTCCCCCCCTTTCTCTCTTTCTCTAAACGGTGCCAAGCCTCGTGGCTTCAGGCCCATGACCAAACTGTAAAAGTAGATCCTGCACTCTTCACCCTCGTTTTTACCTTTTTTTTTTATTACTTCAGTCAAGTGAAGGGATTTTTAAGGGATCAGATATTTGATTGAAGCTGTATTAATCTGCAGAATTGGGCCAGTTCTCCCTCTGTACAGGCAGCTGACCTCTGTAATTTAGCCCGATGCGTCTCCTGTTTATCTGAAGCTTTGTTGCATACACCTGAGGCCTTTGGACCAAAACTGACTGATCATTTTATCTGCCTTGACAAAAACTTTAAGATAAACATGTGGAAGTACAATACTAAAACCACAAATTCAAGGATCTTGAGGGAGTTCTCTTGGAAAATATGATGCAGAGATCTGCAAGTTAGAATTACTTGTATTTGGCAAAAAGATTAGAGGAATTGGATGGGAAAAACAGGTCCTACTAAGGACCAGTGGATATAGATTGTAGAAGAAATACAATTTATTTTAAAATACCACACATCGCTCAAGGCTACAAGAAGTGCAACACAAAGAGAAATGGTCAATATGGTCGTTATACAGAACAGCAACAAAGAATCCAGGACAATCTTGACAGAATGGGAACATGGAGTTTTTGTGAATACTGATGTTCCCAGCTGCCGATTACTGTTGTTTTATATGGAAGTTGTTTTAGTAACAGTTCGGCCTGTTTATAGAAATAAATAAAAACATTATTAAAAAAATAAAATATCTAAAAAAAAGTATGCATGGTTGTTCAGATTCACTATAACTGATAAATATTGTGGACTTAAAAAACCCAAATGCTGAAATAAAAATGTCAAAAAATTAGTTTTTAGATGTATTCAGTTTGTATATTTTATTCAACTCCATAAATGAAGGTTTTGGGTCCAAACCAACAGCTGCTGCATTTCTTCCTTTTCACTGTCTCTACCGGTTTCCTGTTTGATTATTGTCAATAAAGGCTTTCAACCACTTGAAACCCTTCAAAAAATTATCTTTACTTAAACTTTTTTGCAATGCAATGTGTAGAAAAAGAAACTCTATGGACTAATACTCTTGGCTTTTATTGAAAAGAGAAGAGCAACATTCTTCTCATCATTGATGGTATAATTTATCTGATTTAGAACAGGTAAATCCCCAGATGGTGATGCCACTGCTCTTTCTCAAACACAATGCTGTCTTGTTTGAGATTGTTGGAAAGTCAAAAGTAAGAGAATAAGGAAGAGAAGCTCAACACGTTTAATTGATCAGTGGGCATACTCTCCAGATGCTTGAATTTGCTTTATTTATCTTTTCACACAATTAAATGAACTATATTGAACTATAGAGAACCATCAAGCCAGTTGGAAAGTAGGCAGGTTCTGTGTCCCAGGTTTTGCTCTGAAAAGGGAAAACAGCCAAAGATGTCAGTGTCGCTATGTATATAAATAAAAATTACACTGCAGTTTATTGAATATAAACAGGGATAATTTCCTGTGCTCTGATGAAACTAAAGGAGGATCTGTTTGGCCATGTCTATTGTTACATTTGTAGTAAAAAATGCTTAAATGTGAAGTAATGAGGTGTCGGCAACATGTTGCCTTTTTCATTCATTTATTTTAAATCACCACACTGTTTTTCTGATCCGTGTTCAAACCAAACCATCTTCTTCTGCCACAGGTTTTGTTTTTTCATAAATTGTGATATTGCAAGTTAAAATATATTTAAAGAAAAACATTGTTAATTTAAAGCAATTTTATTACATTTTTTGCGATGGACGGTTTATTTAGAGTGAAACATATGAGGACAATTATTAAACATACCAATTGAATTGATCTACAGCCATGCAGCTCCAGGAGTGGTTGCGTTCCCTTTGCTCCCATGTGGGACTCAAAGGCTCTGAAGCGGAGGAACTGTGGAGTCCCCTGACGTCACTGTCGACCTCCTCTCTGCTGGGTTTCGGGGCCCTGACGTCCCTCACTGTGTACTGGCTCCTGACCCGTCCTCGGCCCGTGCGTCCTCCCTGTGATCTACAAGCCCAGTCTGTTGCTGTCGGCGTGAGTGGCCTACCGTTGACATTTAAGCGTTCGGATGCATGTTAATGCCGTCGTGTTGGCAGAGCGCTCAGTTGCCGGTAGATATTTGACCTGCTTGCAGGGAGACGAAAGCTGCAGGAGATCGGCTCTCCTTAAGGACGACAATCTGCTGGAGTTTTACTATGATGACATCAGGACGGTCTATGAGATGTTCCAGAGAGGTCTGAAGATATCAGGTGATGGATGAAGGACACATTCCCTAAATACTTTGCTAGATATAGTTCTTTATGAAAATGTGTGATGAAGTGCAAAGGTAGCTTTGTTTTGTTTTCCACAATTGCACATTTGAAAACATTGGTATTTGTATCCAGGCCCTCTAGTTAATATTCTATCACCACATTTTAATGCAATTAGAGTTGTAAGAATTTAAGGTATGTTTCTACCATCTTCCCACATCTACTGATGAAATCTTTTTTAAAGGTGATTGAACAGCAGGTGTGTCCCAACCTGATATTGACCTCTGATATTGGTCTGATATTAGGCAAACAACAAAGATTGGATTATTTCAGCCTAATTCTAAAATCTCTGATATCAGCACTTCAAGACAAGTAGTCTGTTCCAGCGTTTGATCCTGGCCCCCATTGCAAAACCTTTTTATTTTATTCAATAGTAGCACCTTTAATATTTGTTTACCTATTGTTGGTAACTATTGTACTCTGACTAATTTCAGTTAATCAAGTCTTGTCTAATAATCCCCACTACAAAAATAATGAATATTTTGTATGATTCATACTTTTATTGTATCGGGCCAATATCAGTATCGGGCGTAACTGAAGAATAAAACATTATTGAAAGTGAAAAAGTTGTAGTAGGACACCCCTTTATGGAAACCCTCTCAAGCCTTTTATTCATGTTTCTGGGTATTCTTTTCTTTCCCCTGGTCCATATTCTTATAAAACCAACCAGCTTTCCTGACCTTGCTGTAGAAAAGCTTTGCCCCCCCTAATATAATACTTACACCACCATATTTTACCCTATGAATGGTGTGTTCAGGGTGCTGGCCGGATTTCTTGGCTGAACTGGTCAGATTGTATAGAATGCATGTCTTATAGTTTTCCTGTTAGCAGAGCCTTTTGATCTCTTGACCATTAACGATTTTCTTTTACTCCATAGTTATGCTCAACTTTGTGTTTCTCTGTTTTGTACAATCCCAATAAAATACTTTGAGTTTGTGTTTGTAATGTGAAGCGTAAAACAGACAGAATCTTAACCTTGTTATCTTGACTGATTCGTGGCCTGCAGGAGATGGTCCATGTCTTGGCTACCGGAAGCCAGGCCAGCCCTACGAATGGATCTCCTACTCTCAGGTTTGATTCGGCCAAAGTTTCATCTCTCAGTCACAGCAAAACTGTGTATTGCATCAATGTTTACTGTGTGTTGATCTTCCAGGTGGTTCAGCAGGCCCAGTGGATGGGCAGTGGCATAATTACCAAAGGCTGCCAGCAGTTCGTTGGGGTTTATTCTCCAAACAGGCCTGAGGTAGAAATTCATGTTTTTGACCTGGGCTTAAGACAACCGAGAGGAAAACCTATATCCTTTATGACAAATCTTACTATGTGTGTGGTGCTCGGTTCTGCCTATGAGAAGCGGAATGCACAATGGTGTTAAAAGGAGATTTATTGAACAAACAAAAGGAATCAATTAGTTGCATGAAACTGTTGAAGGGACTTCAGCATATATAATTACCTATAAAAAGACCCTTATAGTGCATCACTGCATGATAAAGAGGTGTTACATCCTCATGTCATCAACCCGAGACACAGACTTAGACTTGAAAAGCCTTGTATGAAAGCTTCACATGACCCCTGCAAAGAAGTGATAGTGGTCATAAAGCCACACATCATACCTTGCATCAATCAAACCTTTAACCTTTTAGTGCAAGATTAAAGTAGAAAATATAGGTTTAATTTTATTCCTTAGTCTCAACTCAAATGAAACTGAATTACGGAGTTTTCAGTTTCCTAAATCATATTTGTCCTTTAATTGGGGTCTAAAAAATCACCCCATCTTAGAAAAAAAAAGACGCTAATGCGTGAAGAGTTAAAAGTATGTTCTGCTTTATGTCACGTAATAAGAGAGCTTACAGCAGCGGAAATAATGTTTGTATAGCTGTAACTTGTTTGTTTAAATCAACTGTATTTGGACCTGTTATGTTGCAGATGTACACATAAAAAACATCACTTCAGTGAAATACATAGGTTTGCATCACCAAATTATCATGGATTAAATGGCAGTGAGAAATCTTTTTTGATAAGCTAATACATTTTTATTATATTACATACATTTGTCCAATAAGGACTCCTCACTTTACTGGGTTTTGTGAAAAGTAAAATAATGAGATGACATAAAATATATTTAGCTGCTGCTCATTTTAGATTATATTTCTTCAATTATAACAGCTATTTACAACCTCATAAACTTCTGCAATGTCATGAGAAAGTTTACTTCCAGTTGGCATTTTCTGTCATTACATTTAATGTATTTATTATTATATACTTAATGTACTTGATGAGTGTATAGTCCATCAGTGCAGACTTTAATTGTGTAATCCTTCACTTTGAACGCTCAGCATTGTGTAAAGTTTGTGTTGCTTTAACCATGTTGCTTTGTCTCCCTCTGCTGGTCACAGTGGGTCATCTCAGAGATGGCCTGCTACACCTACTCAATGGCTCTGGTGCCTCTATATGACACGCTGGGGATGGAGGCGATGGTCCACATTCTCAATCTAGGTGAGAACTTGTCCCTTAAAACCTCTACTTAATCAGAGTCTTAATTAAAAAAGAAAGGACTGAAACTTGAACTGATACTTACTCAAAAAGGGGAAATAATTTGAAAACATTGTTTTTGATGTTCCTATATGCTCAGCCTCTAAGGAAACAATTCAAAGGGGAAATAAGAAAGCAGGAACAGCATGAAAAAGCATGAAGTCCGCTGATGTAAATATGAACTACAAACTGCAGCATAACTATAAAAATGTCTTAGGATAACATAAACCTGTAGACTGAGACATGAAGAAGGTAGAGCAAAGGAGAACCGTCTGTCTAGACTGAGTTCTTCCCCCAACCAGATTAGGATTTCTTCTGTTCCTCCTAACTATTAGCTTTATCTAAAAGGAACGTTTTAAGTCTTAAAACTAGACAGGGTGTCTGCCGCAGGGACTAAAGCTGGGAGCTGGTTCCACTGGAGAGGAGCTGAGAAGTAAAACATCGGCCTAGAGATTCTAGGAACCACCAGAAAGCCTGCCATCCTGCAACGTATGAATTTTAAATTGAACTCTTACTTTTAGGGGAAAATGCCCTAAAAACAAGAAAGTAAAAAAAAAAAAATCATGTTTGTGGGTTGTAACAAGTCATTAATGGGAAATTGTTACAGTCAACATACAAAATAATCTGCCCGGCAGAAAATTAACACTGAACATCATTGTGATCGTTCTGTTTCAACAATATCTCAGTCAAAGTGAATGACCTATATCCAACTAAAAATCTGCAGTCAGACTTTAGCATGACTTGAGTTTGGCTTTTTGTGGGGTTCTCCATTTCATCTGACTAAGCTTAAATATTGGACAAAAGCAGTTTGAATTGAAAGAACCTTTATTGTCCCTCTGTGAGGAAATTCCCATAATTGCTACATTATTCTCTTCGAATATAATGCATGGAGCCTTTGGTGTTTAAGGAGTAAAAATATTTTTAACCACCATGTAATCAGCTTAATTTTTCACATTTTAATGGGGACATTTTTGTGTTTATTTGTGTCTCTTTTAGCCGAGATGTCCTTAGTTGTCTGTGACCAAGAGGATAGGGCAGCATTGCTGCTGGAGTGCAAGGAGAAAGGCATGGCCCCCAAGATCTCCACCCTGGTTTTGTTTAACGAATTCAGCCAAGCTTTCGGAGAGCGGGCGAAGAAGTGCGAGGTAGACGTTCTGACCCGTGAGCGTCTCATGGTGAGTTGGGAAACCGCTAGACTCCTTAAAGCACGTGTGCCTTTCGGCTGCTCCATCAATGATCATGTGTAAACTGTGCAAATTGTAGGAGCTTGGAAAGCAGAACCTCAAAGATCCCGTGGTAAGTCTGTGTCCTCTTGGCTTCACCATCACTGCATCAAACTGATTCACGTTCTTCCAAATACCCGTCTGACGGCTCTGTCGTTGCTCCTGTCCAGCAAGATATCATTAACACTCACTTAGAAACCAGACAGAGAGCTTCCTCCTCTCTAAACCTGAGTCATGTTCTCATATTTTTCGCTGTCTGCCGCAGCTGCCCCAGCCTCAGGATCTGGCAGTGGTTTGCTTCACCAGTGGAACCACAGGTACGTGTGATCTCAGCGCACCCTGCGTAATTACACCCTTCTAACATCATTAGATGAGCGACCCTCAGTGCCCACTTACAGCCCTTCTTTGCGGTGCCGCTGTAGGTTCTTTTGCTGTGCAGGGCAATGCAATAATTTCTTGTTTATTTATCCAGGGAAGCCCAAGGGAGCCATGATCACCCACGGGAACATCGCCTCCAATACTTCCTCTGTCATTAAGATCCTGGAGGTCTGTCTACGTTTCCACCTCCTTGTCTAATTGAGAACAGCCTTGCAGCTAGGGTCACTATCCCATCTGCCTGCATTTCAAACCTGTCCCCCTTCCCTGCTGTGTCTAATGATATGATTAATTGGGTGTTTGATTGCCCCGTGTCGCTGTGAGGCACTTCAACTAATTGCCCCGGTCTAAAGATTTGTTGAAAAGACGCGTTTGACTGCCAGCGGGGCTTCGCCGCATCGCGCTGCCTGAAAGTAATCTGTCCCCCGGGCTTTGCTCATCTTGTTTCCTGTCGCCTCTCCAGGGTTCGTTTGTGATCCAGCAAGAGGATGTGTCGATCTCGTACCTGCCTCTTGCCCACATGTTTGAACGGATGATCCAGGTAGTTTATCGCCGTTTCCCTCTTGAGCATTTCTCTATTTGCCCCAAATCATATCCCTTTTTTGTCACAGCTTACAATGTACTGCTACGGAGCCCGAGTGGGATTCTTCCAGGGAGAGGTTTCTCTTCTTATGGATGACATTAAAACTCTCAAACCAACCCTCTTCCCCGTTGTGCCTCGTATTCTCAATCGCATCTATGATAAGGTCAGTGAAGCGCTCGGTTCTTTTGACTCTGCCCGGTACAGAGATTGTGTTTCTTATCTCTTACATTCTCATGATTTCCTGGCAGATCCTGGGTTCTGTGACCTCTACGTTTCAGCGGGCTCTGCTTCGCTACGCTGTCAGCAGAAAGCAGGCCGAGCTCTGTAGAGGGATCGTGCGGAACAACAGCCTGTGGGATAAACTGGTGTTCAAAAAAATTCAGGTCAGCGTCTGAAAAACACAAAATGCTCCTCTCCCAAGTCAGTTTTCTTGTTTTGACGTCGGGGCTCTATAATAGTGTAGTAGTCTGAAGGGTGTTCTGCTGATGAGCTTTAGGAAAAATCAGAGTAGGTTAGTTTATATAAATGATAGCATTTTCATTTTTTTTCTTTGGAAACAAGACAATAATTAAGAAATGAAGAGTGTCAGATTTGTTTTATAGTGACTTTCTTTGGCATATACTTTCCATCTGGGCCAACACATAGTATAATATGGAATTTTCTCAATTTATATAGAGCTTTTCTAGTCATTCTGACTCGACTTTACGCTGCGGCAACACTCACTCATTCATACTCTCATTTGGTAGGGTAAGTGCCTTAAATTGCTATGTGCAACAATTCTGCCCGATTGCCTGCCCCATATCATGATACTGCCACCTCTGTGCTTCTGTGGTGAATCAGGCAAAACCAGAGACAGAGTTAACAAGACTCGAAATGTCCATTTAAAAGAATGACTTTGTAAATGTAAATGCAGAGATATGGGTGCAATAGCAAACCTGAAGCTGTTGAGGGAATTTATTATGTTGTAACGACTTTTTTTGTCATTGACACGTGTGTGTAGGGTCACATTTTATAATAATCTGCTGTCCATAATCAGGCAATCGCCTCACCTCAAAGAAATTGCATCGTGGTCTGTGTATATATATTTTTTTATTACCTGCGAACAAGCAGCCTCACAAATCGCACCGAATTTGAATCCAAGCTTTTCAAGAGAAGCTCAATTGTTCCAGCAGCTGATGCCAAAAATCACCAGCAGCATATTGGACCTGTGGGAGGGCATTGAAGAGGCATTCACACATGCGACGCAGAACTGAAGGAGTTTGGCTTGCTTGCATCAATTCAGACGACAAACTGTGACCGAAGGCGATAAAAGTTCAGTTGGAAATGAGCGCAGATCCATGACATACAAGTCATTTTGTTCTGCTTCGCTTCTCAGGCCAGTTTAGGAGGTAATCTCCGGTTCGCCCTGACCGCCTCGGCGCCCATCTCCTCCACAGTTTTGTCCTTCCTAAGAGCCACTATGGGGTGCATGATTTGCGAGGGGTACGGACAGACCGAGTGCACTGGAGGCTGCACGTTCTCTCTGATAGGAGACTCCAGCACAGGTTTTGAAGATTCCTCTTTCATAACGCCTATATGTGTCTTTTGTCCTCAGCAGATAAGTAGATATGTTTTTGTTTGTTTCCCCCAGGTCACGTTGGAGCTCCTTTACCGTGTGCTATGGTGAAGGTCGTGGACATCCCTGAGATGAACTACTTTGCTAAGAACGGAGAAGGAGAGGTGAGCTTCACTGCAACATCTCAGTCCTGGATCACGTGGTCCCAGCTGGCCCTGGAGCCTTGAGATATCTCAACGTCCTTTGTCTTGGCAGATTTGTATACGCGGACCGAGCGTGTTCAAGGGTTATCTGAAGGACCCAGAGAGGACAGCGGAGGCCTTGGACAGCGATGGCTGGCTCCACACTGGGGACGTTGGCCAGTGGCTTCCAGTAAGATTGGGAAATAAGAACAGTAGGCGACAATAGAAGAACCTAAATGCAACTTTTCATGTTTTGTTTCATTGAGGCTTTTATGCACGTTTTTATTGTTGCATCTGAAATGTGAGGCATGTTTTTGTATTCTGATTTCTTTTGTCAGAACGGCACGTTGCGCATCATCGACAGAATGAAGCACATCTTCAAACTGTCCCAGGGCGAGTACATCGCTCCGGAGAAGATAGAGAACATCTACCTGCGTTCTGTTCCTGTGCTCCAGGTGTTTGTGCACGGAGACAGTTTACAGGTGATCCGCTTTATTTTAGTCAGTCTGCAGGTGAAACGGCCACTGACGTTCGTGATGTTTGATCTTCTGTTGTGCTTCGTGTCTGCAGTCCTACGTCGTAGGTATAGTCGTCCCTGACCGGGAGGCATTTGTGGAATGGACTAAGAAGCAGGGATTTGTTGGGTCCTACCTGGAACTGTGCCAAAACTCTGTATGTCAGACTTATCTAAATATTTTTTATCTAACGTTTTTAAAAGGGTATAAAACAAAAACACATTTCTCCTCTGACAGGACGTAAAGAACGCAGTATTAGAAGACATCAGGGCGGTGGGGAAGGAAGCAGGGCTCAAGTCCTTCGAGCAGGTGCCTGGTTTGTGACGTCAGAACAAGTTTAAAAGCAAACAAGTTCATCACAGTCATTTTTCCCGTGTTTTCCCAGGTGAAGGATCTTTATCTACATCCAGAGATGTTTAGCATCGCCAACGGCCTTCTCACGCCCACCCTGAAGAGCAGACGCGCCGACATCCGCAGGGTGTTCCAGGAACAGCTAGCGAACATGTACAAAACTCCGATTTAAACCGGAAACACCTTCGAGTCAGCTGTGTCTACGAGAGGGAAATACTATCAACGCCACCTTTAACTCCACTCAGTAGCTGGTTGAACTTCTATTTTAGTCCATTAGGAAGTCGCCTTCAGAGACGTGCGATTTACATTTTACTTATGATGCACTAGGTTACGTGTACACAGGACATTTTGCTCACAGGAGCTCGTAGGTTTGTGTTGGACAACCGTCGGGAATTGTGGGTGCAAGAACTTTTATACGTCTCTTGCATGGTACAACCATAAAGTTTAATGTCTTTTTTGGAGGGGATTTCATGCAGTGAAGAAAAAGTCCAGGATGCCTTGAAAATTTCCATTTCAAATTCCTTTCACGCTAAATATCAGGTAGAAATTTAACTTGTTGTAAGGAAGCTACTTCTGAGGGGCTGATTTAACTTCAACCTGTATAATAGCTTGAAAATATGAAGTGGGTTTAAATTGCGTTGATTGTTGAATAAGCTCATATATCTGTTTGTAAGTCAAAATTCAAAGTGAATAAAAAAGGTAAACAAAAGCTCAAATTGTGAGTTTTTCAGAAATGTTTTTTTGTTTTCAAACTTCAAATTAAAATAAGAAACTCCACTGAAACCTTAAACATATTGCATATCAGTGAGGTGAAAGGAAGATGATCCATGGTTATGAAACTTTTACGTCGGTGTCGATGCTTCCTCCGCGATTAGTCGTCATTCTGGGGTTCGTCTTCTACTCGCTTCACAGCCTAAGATGTTTGCCTACTCTTCTTCGCAACATAACCTAAACTAAGTCAAATTGAAAGGAGATCCTTTATCCTTTAAGCATCAGTTTTATTGTCTCCATATAGATTCTTAGGTTGGATGGACTTTGACTGGGCCATTCTCTTGTGACTGGCAGTATGTTTAGAGTTGTTGTCCTGCTGGATTGTGAACCTCTAGAACAATCATAAACACTTTGAGCTGTTTCTACGTCTCTTTTTAGGAAAAGCTTAATGCTGCTGCCGTTTACTTCTGGTGATGATGTGTTTAGAGACATCTGGAGTTTTATTAAAACCTTGTATTTTATGTTAAGCCAAAAACTAATCTGACTAGAGTTTCTAATAGTACTAATTTAATACTTTTTTACTTCTACTGTAAAAATATGAACTTTTTCATAGTTATTAAAATAAAACCCAACAAAATATAAACTGGTCAATACAGATAATCTTTCCAAATAGCTGTGAGTTGTTAGCAATAAAAGATGGAAATATAAGACGCGTAGTTTCCCTTGAAACTCCTTATGTTCAGACAAACAATGAGAAAGCAGTTGGTTTCTCTTAAAATGTGTTTAATTCATTAAACTCATAATACAATATCTAAACGCAAGTATCCTTAATTCGTTTATAAAATCAGACATTATAAAATAATTTAACTGATTAAGAAAAGCACCTTCACTTCTAAAGTTACTTCTGTGCAACACAAACAGCCTGGATCCCCATCCCAGTAGAGAGTGAAAACAAAGCGGTACAACTCCATCCAAAAAATAAAGGAGGCCAGAAACAAAAACTGGTTTCCAACCCTGGTGTTGAGGGTGAAGAGAAGAGACTTTCAAGCGTGCCAACAATGTGTGAGGCTCTCCGCTAACACATACTCTCACCAACAATAGAACAAAGGACGGCTGATGTGAACAAAAGGAAAGTGGGTGCTGTGATCACCAATTCCCACTAGAGGGAGTTCAAGCATTTATCTTGTTGGGGGACCTTCATCTCTCCGGTCTAAGTCGATATCCTTTCCACAAAATGCAGGTGGAAGCTGACTTTATACTTACTAGTCAGAGCAATGTCAACATGTAATGTGAAGTTACCTAAATATAACAACATGAAGAATTAATTTGGTTTTTTTAAAGCGGGTATTTGTGATTTCAGTTTTGCAGAGTTAAAAAATTTAGACTGTTTGTAACATGAGTGATCAATAAAATATGTTTGGATGAACCTTTATAAAACTAAACAAAGAATTATCTAACAACATAACTTATGTTTAGCTTTAACGTAACCTTATTCCATTACTACAGAAAAAACAACAGGATAACATCTTGGCTTATAAAATTGCACTTGGCTGATGGTTTAGTTAATGTGGCATTCAGCTGCTATGAAATACAGTGTCTTTTCAAAAAGAAGAAGAAAAAAAACCCATCAGGATGTAGTGCAAAAACAATAGGGGCTGCAATTAATGAAACTGCCAATCATTTTTAAGGCCACCGCTGTCCATCTGAACTTCTGGGGAGCTTGGAGATAGTAGAATCCGTTCGGAGAGCCATGAAAGGAGCTCGTCTTGATGCTCGGCGCTACCGCCTCAGTCGTCGGCGACAATGGACAGAGAGCGCAGCTCACTGAGCTTGGCCTCAGTCTCCTTCTGCCTTTGCTCATCAGTCAGCCCGGCTTGGTCGATCTGGTTCGTTAACTGGCTGAAGACGTTGTACATCTCAGTGAAGTAGACGACCTGATGGGCAGAAAACACACAAGATGTTTAATAATATCCCTGCTGTCTCCTGAAACAATTGCATTCAGGGAAGGTCAATCCACAGACCTCTGCAAAGCGTTTATTGCACAGTATGATCATGCAGTCACTCGCGGTTTGGTGCGTCTTTGCTCTAATGGGGGCTGATTAGAAAAGAGGGAACCTGCAGGAATCAAACGACTCTCGCAAAGCCCCGAAAAAGCATTCACTGGAGTGGATAGTGACCCTGCTTTTCTCTCGCAATATGAACAAGAGATAGAGTGTGCACTGAAAGCTTTCTTGACACTTCCCATCCCTGCTTCTTCCCCTCAGTGCATGAGTCAGGATCCCTAGAGAGTAGCTTTGATGATTAATAGACTTTAATCACATTACAGGACTCCTAGAAGAGTAGGCAGAGAATAAAAGTACAGGGAAATAAAACCCCCTTGAAACCCACAAGCATATCTCAATATTTATTCAAACAGCATGCAAACAATGCCACGCTCGTGAGGGGGACGTCTGTGAAACGGCAAGGATTTTTCCGATTCAGAATAAAACAACCAGACCAACCAAGAAAACTGATATTTTTTTTTTTACAAAATCTGATTATTTGTTGACTCAGAACAAGTATAATATGGATTTCAAGACAGAAGGAATAATGCCAGGTCTCCAAACCACTTGACACAAGCTCTTTTAAGTGCTTGGTCTGAAAGACATTGCCTGTTTACACCTGCCACCTAAACCACATGAGTGGGCTCTAAGTATTGGGTTTCTGCTGTCTGTAGGGGTAAAACGGATACACTTTTTCCCCCCCGAAACTGACTTGTTGAAAGGTCTATCGGAAATGTCCAAAAGAGCAGTGATGATAATGTAAACCAGACCTCGGTGCCCTCTGTGCCCAGAGCCAACATTACAACCCCTCAGGTCAGTGTTGGGAACAAGCACAGCCGCACACGAGTGCAGCTGCGTATGAAACAACGTTTTTTCCCTGCTGGGCAGAAAAACGCACGAAACTAACACAGCAGAGATGAGCCATATTTGGGCAAATAAGGTCCTCAAAAGTGATAAATATGATCAGGATTAATTCTGCTGTTCAAACTTTATTTATGCCCTGGGGTTCCTGATGGCTTCAATAAATACAGTGTTTAGTTTTCCAAATGCAATTAAACAATTACTTTTCAATATTTGGCAATCTTCCTGCCTTATGTAAAGTTTTATTAATAGGCAGATATTTTCTGGCCGCAGTATTTGTTTTAGTGGGACTCTCAGCCGTATGATAGATTTGTAAGAAGGGAGACATTGATAAATGACAAACTACCTTTTATTGTAAGTTTTTAAGGAATCACATTCATTCCCCCAAAAATATGACCTGTATGTAATTTAGAAGTGTCTCAGAATCAGAATCAGGTGTATTGCTATGGTCAGTAAAAACAGGTTCACAGACTAGGAAATTGTTCTGGTGTAGATAAATAAGGTAAAATAGAATGGAACGTATAAAAAATTACACATGTTCAAAGGCAGCAGGGGGATAATGGATCTAGTAGAACCAGTCTGCCAGTAGTTCATCTTAAAATTAATGCTACACTGAAGTAGCTCTCCTACTGATATGCACTTCAGGTCAGTTGACTGCAACGACACTCCCTAGATTTTCCCTATGTTTAAAATAAAGACATACTGAAATGTTTAAAAAATGTTTTTGTAACAAAAAAAAAACACTCAAATGGAGCTAAAGGAGCACTAACAAGCACAGTTAAGGTAAAGCTGTTTGAAAGCTACAGATCGTAATCTGTAATCAGCGGCCGCAACTGATTAACTCAGCTAATATAAGACAAGAATAAAAATGCACTATATTATATTCCGCTAAATTTTGTATTTTTACAAACATTTAGGTTTCCACTTCAAATTAGTCAAATAAAAGGTTATCAATAATTAAAATGCTAATAATTATGGGATGTTTTTATTTCATATGTTTCATCATCATGATGCCGTGTTTTTGTCACTAAATGTTTCAGTCTCCAAATGTAGCACCCAACACGATAAACTATTGCCGATTTTGCACCTTGATGTATAAATCAGGATAATCTTATAATCTATTTACTTTCTTTTCAAGTCAAAACTAACTTCCTTGAAAAACGGCAACACTTTTTCTACATGTCTTATAGTCATGAATAAAAAGGTCAGACTAATACTTCAAATGGTTACATCTTAAACATTTTTGGTAAAGAGCTCATGCTTGTTTCTACTCTAAACATTCCAATGTAAAAGACCCTTATAGTGACGTTGACTGCTCACAATGAAAGCAGCTTTTGTGATTTCATCTGACACAGCGGGGAGGAATTTAAGCGCATGGCTCTAGACAAGATCCACTTATCATCCTATTGAGAACACCGTAGTTCATAGTTGGTGTCAAAACTGATTCTTACATAAGTAATATGTGAGCCTATTTGAATATAATCCCACAAAAGTAATTTGTGTATATATTTTGTTTTTGCTGGACGCAGTCTGACGTTACATTTGCTAGTTCAAAGTACGACGTCAAACTCCTTAATTGTCAATATGTCCTGGATAATCTAATTGACTAATTATGAGCGTGCCAGTGACTGTCCCAAAGAGGAAATGACATGGGCCGAGCAGGTCTGCGTCTGGGAGGGGAACCTGGCGGCACTAACTTCAGACACTCAGCTGCTTAAAGACGAGCCCAGGTCGGAAGAAGGCCTGCAGAACAGCAGCGGAGCCAGACAGACGAGGCCTTCCTCACAGCAGTGTGGGCCGTCATCAGGGGTTAATCACATTAGGACAGCAGAGAGGGAGACAGACTGCCTGAGTTAAACACACCCTTCATCAGACACGTTATTCACTGTTAACCCCCTCGCTGCTGGGATGGTGTGCCTGCAGCTGCGAGAGAACCTGTGGTGTTTTATAGAGACGTCCTCGAACCTGCGCACGGATGAGAGCCTCGAAGCTGGGCTGGAAGTAGTCGATGCGACTCTGGTAGAATTTGGGCATCTCGTCCAGCAGCTGCTTGTTCTTGGCCTCAAAGTCTTCCTTGACTGGTCGCAGCTCGTCTTTAGCCTTGGTTGTGGAGGAAAGAAAAGTTCACATAAGGCTTCTTCTACATGCAGAAAACGGTCCCTGGAACGTTTTCAGCTATAATTTCTCTTTTTTAGACTCAGAGTTTTAGAGTTTAAAGTGCATTCCTTTTCCCTTGTTTTTTTTTTAATACAAATAAAAATACTCAGTATGACAGAGGTTTCATTTCGATAAAATAAAGACTTTTTAAGATAAATCAATGGATGGATGGAAAGAACAATGACTGTGTTTGAACCCTTAAAACGGTACATCTATGTCACTACATGGCATGAATTACTTTAAAACACAAGTTCCAAATTAGCACAACTAATACACACGCAGTCACAAGTTAGTTGTGGGTAAACACACAACTCGAGCCACCACAAGCAATGTTTTTCTTATTGTTATGAAATATATTTGCCTAATTCCCACGGAGATGCAGTGCAAAAAAGGCTGTAATCACGACCACAGTGAGGAGGAGTGGGTGATGTGGGCAGACTTGGCTGTGAGTGGACTCCAGCACCATTGATCTCTGTGTGAATGTATTAGTGGGTTGTCTGCTGTAGGCATATAGTTATGGAATGCACAATGAATAATTGTGAGAAGGTGCGATGTTTTAAAAAAAATTTTCTATTAAGGGGGACAGGGGGAAGTCGCAGCAATCGTATGGCAACATATTGTTTACGTGCAGCATTATGATAAGTACCGGTCGCCCTGTTTTAGTTTGGCCGCGTACAATTTGCTAAAACGGCCAGTGTGCGTCGACTGAGGATCATTCCTGTAAGTGAGCATGGATTCAGAGGACAGGGATGTTGGGCCTCTTCGAGGCTTTGTTCCCCTGACAGTGCTTTTCTCTGCGTGTGTGGGTGGCTCACCATGTGAGGATGTGTTAGAGGGAACAGCAAAGGCAGAGCTGCAGCGTTAGCTGTGAGCGTGCACGCTTCTGTAGTGGCCTCGCCATGCGTGCATGTGTGTGTCTACGTTTCTCAATACTGTTCCTGTAGATGTGCAGGAGTGCCTTTTTTATTATTTTTATTTTTAAAGGCACAACTTGAGAGGCTGGCAGCTTGTGTGGGTGAAGGAGTGCACATTTACTGTATGCATGTGCTAAACTACTTTATTCAAATCCAGTCAGCATTTGTGGATTTTTTACACTTATTTTTGCTCCATTCTCAGGACACAAAACAAATAAGAGCCTGTGAATCCTTCTCCTCTCACGTTAGAGCGAGACTTTTAAAGGACCGACATGTTTTTTTTTTTTGATGCAAGGCTGACGTACCTGGCAAAGTTTGACCATAGTTGGCCCGGTTTGCTCTTTCTCTTCATACTTCTCCACTTTGGATTGCAGCCGCTTGTAGTCCTGCAGAGCCTGTTCCCGCCGCTTTACTGCCATGTTGAGGCTCGGGAAGACGCCGCTGTACCTGAAACAAATCGACAAACAGAGCCGTGAAGTGTGACCTTAAAAATTACTTGTAGTAAAGTAAAAAAAACAAAACATTCCACGACAGAGAGAAATATATAACTGAACTTACTAGAAAGAGTGAGAGTGCACAGCATAAAAGTAAAACAACACAAAACGCTGCTATGATTTAATGAAATGGCTCTACTCAACATCTTATTGTGGAGGTACTCTCCATTCCCCAGAGGACGGCTCAGCATTAAGCCTTCCTCGCATCTATTATCTAATTAGTATAGTTCAGGGTGGCATGAAACAATTCATTTTGTGACAATTATCGTGTTTCAAATGGAAATACATTTGTGCAACAAGGATCCTGGTCTTGTGCACTAAAAATAGGGAAACATTCATCTGTAACTTAGCAACAGGAGTCTGAGCTTCATCCTGGGACTTGTTGAACGGGTTTTGTCGCCGCTTTTAATGGGAAATGTACTTTACAGGAATATATACTCCCAAACTTGATACTTCGACTATTATTGTTGGCATTTTCTTTACTTTAGTTTTACATCTCATCAAAGTGTAAAACAGATGCAACAGTTCAGATTAGCGCAAAAAATCACAACAGAGTCTGAGAACCAAAAAAAAACTAGACAACGTTGTTTGCTAAAGCAGGCTGGAGGATTTCTCTACAGGTGCTTATTACACATGAGTCAGAAGTAAAAACAGTTGGAATACAAAAAAACAAACATGTAGATAAAGCTATTCTGAATGAGTCACTTAAAGCATTTCATCAGCTGTGTAGGCAATCTACTACAATCGCTTTTTCAACGTTGGCCGTTAGAGGTGCAGTGTTATTAGCTGCAGAACGTGTGGGCCACACGATGCACGTCGCTCTCAGCGCCAACCTTCGCCCTGATACGTAGAGCAGATGAGGGAACCACAGAGGCCGAGCAAACCGATTGTGAAATCCTAGATTAGGACTCCGTCTGCCGCTGAGGATTTCATTCAGACAAGAAGGGATCGTTTCTGACAGGAAGTTAAGCAAGGAGTGTTCTGGTAGTGTTTGAGTGACATCACGCGGCTCAGCCCGGCCCGGCCCTGCCCAGCGGCCCACGCTCCACCGCTATTTATAACATCCCACTTTGGCCCAGTTTGCGGCAGGGGTGGATGCCGATCCTCAGTTCTACTATCTGCTCCAGCGTACACATACTTTAAGTGCCAGGGGATTATGTAACTGGCCTCGAGGCATGAGTGCTATCCAGCTAGTTCTTGTGGTTGATGACAACGCAGCAGCGAACCAAATTCTCCATGACACAAAAGGCTAATAGACTATCACTCACCCCCCACGGCGCAGTTCACCTGGTGCCTGAACAAAAACAGACCGCTGCTTTAAACCTAGGATGGGACAATACCGCTGTCAGCCCACGGAAACGTTATTTTACTTCTGTGCCAGTCACCATGACAGTGAAAATAAAGACTTCAAAGTGAAAATATAGACATTAAAGCGGGGCATCTCTAACACACCAGAGTTTTTCACATGCTAATAGATGAAGCCTATCTGTAATGTATGGCTGTATACTAATGAAAAATTGGGTGGATGGAAAAAATGTAGCAAAGAAACAAAGATAACTGCAGCCTTGACTTTCACTTTATAAGTTTGATTACTGAATATATATATATATATATATATATATATATATATATATATATATATATATATATATATATATATATATATATATATATATATATATATATATATA
>JAVLVB010000891.1:2759911-2779192 GCA_032876305.1 Orestias chungarensis | reverse complement strand
ACTTTTTTCAGCTTTTACCACTTCAGCATAATTTAACTTCAGCATAATTTCCACATTTCAGAGTTTTCTTCAGCGTTTTCTTCAGCTAATTGATACTATGTTTTCATGTTTTTTCGCTTCCTTGGGCATCTTCTGCCAATTCCTTTAAGCTTTTGGCATTCTCAACTGCTGTTTCGCAGGAACAGCTTTTTCTAGTTGGTACCACACCTTCCTGATAAAGGGACCTCCTACTCAAACAAACCTGAGTGGAAAGATGTGCTCCCACTCAGTTTTCAGGGCCCTCAGGGAGTTTCTGCATGCAGTGATCTTTAGATTTTAAGTTTTATACATCACTGTCTCTTTAGTTTCATAGAGATGCTGAAAAAGCTAATGATAATACATTTTGTCTGTTTGTTTTTTTAAAACTTTGTACACGTTTGTATACGTTAAAGCAAAAACGTGTAAGGCAACGGTGTATCCAACACTAAACCAGAAAAATTGGAATAGTAGTGTGAACTTGAAAAACTTTAATCCTCGATAAAAAGATTCAGGCCATGAAAATTTCATTTAAAATCAGAAACTCTTACAACCATTATAATGATAATATGAGTTATACAGATTTAGAAACCCCACCTTTCATCAAAGGCATGGCACCAAAAACTGTTTTACAACATTTTAAGTTTAACATAAATATTAACACAACATATTTTTTACAGCCCAGAAAAACTTTCAAAAACAGAAAACAATGGTACACATAAAACAAGACCTATTTTTACTAATATTTAAGTCAACTTACTTTTGTACTTTTTCATATTCGCGCTCAAAGTCTCTTTCAACCTAAAAGGGAAATACATTTAAAAAAAAAGTCAACTGAAGACAGGGGAAAAGGTTTAATAGTAGAAAGTATGTACTATTAAAGCATTGGCATGTCAACTGTGAAAGATACAAATATATATTTAATATATACGCACGCGCGAGCACACACACAATATATATATATATATATATATATATATATATATATATATATATATATATATTTTTTTTTATGTTAGTCAAAAAGACGCTGTCTGTTTTTGTCTTTTCTCTCCAATCAACCAACATATAAAACACCAAAAGTTGGAAAATATTAGCGCTGCCACTACCTTTTGTCTCACTTCATAATTTTTTGCATTACTACTGTATGCTATTTTAGTTTTGTTACCTTTTTTATTTTATTTTTTACAATGAACTACTGCATTTACCTCATACTATAAAATAAAACATAAATGCAGATTCATCCATTTGCATGTAAAGCGACTTTCAGCGTTGTGAAAACTATTTATTAGGCTAGACAAAATTTTAAGCATGTATCCACCAGAGAAAAAAGTAAACCGAGACCATTTCTGACTTGAAAGTGGGCATTTAGTGATTAAAACAAAAAATCTTACAGTGCATTGTCGTTGCATCATCAGGCCTTAGGGGGTAATCTAATCATGTGGTCGTGAATGGTAATTGTGTTGCTGTGGTTTGCAACAAAGCAAACAAAGTGTCCAAACCCATATTTTATAAGCTAAATTAAAGTAACCCATACTTTAAAACCAATTTTAAAGCTTATATAACCCAGCTTATTTGACAGTGAGGCAGACGCTTCATTAGGCACGGTTGTTTTTTTAAGTGGAACAATGGCTGAAGGCAAACTGGTATGCAGCTTAAGAATATACACACACACACCAGTACTGCAGCCGACTATAGCTACAAGTTTCCTGCATCAACAGCCGCTTGAAAGAAATTTTTTAGAAATTTTTTACAAAAAGGTAAATGGCTAAAAATAATGCATCAGGCAAAGATACTTACGCCAACAATTATAAGTGTCAGTCTATAAGTCAGCTAAACTTAAACAAAAACGGCAACGAGATTTAGTTTTTCAGAATTTTTCAGAATAGACTGAAAGAAAAATTGTAAACTACACTCAGATGGGGTAAACCTTTCCTCAGAAAGAAAAGACGTATTTGCAAACGTGTCTCTCTACCAACAGCTGATCATGAACATAGTTGCAAATTTGGAGATTCAGCTGCAAAAGAAAACAGAATTTTTTTTACCATTTCTCTCGGTTCTAAAAAGTAAAAAGCTCAATGAGAGCGACTCGATCACATCCGTGGACATCCTGAGATTAAAATGGGACGAGCTGGTAGATGTTAGAACTGATGGCTGCCCAGATCTGACTGGGAAAGAAATGTTGAACCTTTGAAGGAGATAGGACACAAATATATTTTTGCATTGACTTATTGATTAGGAGGTTTTGGCCTAGTTAGTACTAATAAGAATCCGTGTTTTTGATGCTGAAGCTACTTTGTTGAAGTCATCAGGCTAGAGGCGCTGAATCACTGTTGGTGGAGTCTGACAAAAAATATTGTGGCCACCCTACAGCAGGGACACGGCTCAGTCTGGGAAAGGTGCTTAAAAGCCGACGGGACCTGAAAGCAAAGCTTTAAGAGTGAGAAGGACAATAACATCCCAGAGCTCTTAGGCGAACACTGGATAACAGATCTTCCGTTGCTGCTGAACTAACTGCACTAACAAATGAACCAAGTGAACTAGTGTTCTCACTAAAACACTCGGAGAACACACTTTCTAAATGAGTTTTAAAAATGTTAAACACTGCAATATTTTTATCTCCCTATTTGCCCGATGTACTGTTTGGTTGGCAATTTGAAATGTTTGCTTAATAGGTGTAAAACCATGCTCGCATTTTAGTTAATGATCAAAAACTGAGACTTCAATGAGGCTTTTAGTGATTATTTAATAAAAAGCCTTTAGAAAATAAGGAAGATTCCAGGATTTCCTTATAATGACTTTCATACAGATATAATAATAAAAAATATGGCATTAAAAATGTCTTTAGACTAACTTAGTCCAACTATCAAAAATATATTGTGAAACTTCCATTTTTTTATTCAGGGAATGAAGACAACTTAAAGCTTTCATTGGAAATAAAGTATTTATTTAATATAATGTTAACAGATTAAGCTTTTAAATTTTGAGTCATTCATAACTATGATGACCCTAATTTAATCTAGCTTCGCACAATTAAGATGAAAAAACGTCTTTACTGTTCTCTTTTTTTTTCTATAAACATTATTTAGATTGTCTTTCCCATGGTGGATGTACGGGGGTTCAGTCTTGTAGAAAAGGCACGTTTGTCCCTAATTAGCCATTAGATAGCTTCCCCATAACCACGTTGCAACATGTCGAAAGAGTTACAAACCCATTATAGCTTCCTGTCTTGTGGTTCTGTGGACTCCTGTATCTAAGCACAGACTCAAAAACAATGTCACAAGTGGACAATCTGACTGGGCTGCATGTCACCCACTCCTTGTTTTTTTTTTTTTTCGCCCCTAAGATGGTACAGGAACCTGGGACTGCTGGTCTACAGATCCATTACACTGGAAGTGGTTTTAAGCTACTAAGGGGAACACCCACTCACTGTCACTTCAAGGTAATAACCTCTGCCCCCAGGAATGTCTCAGACAAAATTGGCTCCAAAAAACATTCATTATAGTTCTAAGATGATGTGGAAATATAAAAAAAAAAAAAAAGGAAAAGCTAAGTTTACATATTGAATTAAAATAAATGTTTGCTTCAGCGACTTACAGTTTTAGAGACAATCTGTTTTTTCGGCTGTCCAATCTTGAAGGGAATCCTGAAATGACAAGAAAAGGCAATGAGAGGTGACAAGACACTACCAGGTGGGAAATGACCACCAAAAAGGTGAGATTATTGAATGCTGAGATTGTCATCAGTAACATGATGTCTGAGCAGGAGGTCAGCACTGGTCTCAGCGTTCTTTGACACAGCAAGCAGGAGGCTGTTAATCTCTGCTCGTCTCAAACGTCTACATTAACTCTGTGTCATCGGGATCACATCTGGCGTCCATGGCAAACGGATATCACTCAACAGAAGTGGCTGGAGCCTCTTCTGTGTGCGGTTGCGTTGTACGACCCCAGCTGGCAATCAAACACAGATGCTTATTGTAGACCGGTGCCTTTTCCTGAATGTGGGCAGACGCGATGACAATTGGCATCAAAAAAGCCCCAGAAGACTTTGTGTTTTTGTGTATATTCTATCAAGTGTCCAATTTTCATAATAAATTAAAACTTATTACATACCGGGGATGAATCACACAGAGATCCATGCAACTGTTTAGGATAAAAGATAAAGAAACCAAAGCCTTCCTGGTATAAATACAGTTTGTAATCAAACTCAATCTGGTGCCTAGCATCGTTTTTGAAGAACAAAAAAAAAATGTTAATGTTTTTTTCTGCACACTTTCACTGACATGCAACTAATGACCTGTAATATACAGTAAAGGATTGCAGTTAGCCGGTGACAGGCAGGGAGAAGCAGCAGCTGCGTCAAGAGGAAGGTGTGTACAGTAATGAGATGGCACAGCGAGGGTGTGATGCGGGGCCTCGTTGTGCAATCGGAGGACGATGTGTGTGAGAGGGAGCTTTCTGAAGACAGCTTTCATCACATTATAAAAGGCCAGAGTGGACAAAGAATACTAGAATTAATTCAGTTAAAATAAAAAAATTTAAAAAATGATGTAATAAAATGATTAAAAGATAAAGATATTACTCTTTTTACCCATTTATTTAATGCTCCCATTCATTTGCAGTCATCTTGTTTTCAGTGACATTTTCAATCAACAGATTAGTAACTTCCCTAAAAAAACAACTTTTTAATTGAAGAAAAAAATGGTCAGATTGTTGAATGAATGAAACAGTTACATTACATTGCGCCTGAGGACCAGGTAGCCTTTTTCCGAAACTAAACATGACATCGTCCTCCAACGTTCACTTGCGCTATGTTGCAATACATTTTTCCGCCATAAGCTGAACTGCCATTTGGGAATCCCACTGACCCGGTCAAACACTTTCTATTCCTACTACATGCAAATTCTCATAACCAGTTTACCTCATGCGTTTATCTATGAATGACAGTTTCACTGCCTCTGCTTGTTGCATGCCATCATTACAGTAAGAGAAGAAGTTTAACTATACATTTAATTAGGATCTACAGTTATATATAGCCTTATGTATTTGTTCAAAATCATTTTAAGTGAATCAAATAATGTTTTCTCTGTGGTAGTGCTTTATATTTTAAAGATAATTTATAACAATAAACTGCATTAGAGATAAGCTTTATTCCAAGATGTTTTGTAAATTAAAACCTTCTTAAATAATAAGGAAACAATGATAAATTTCAGAAACTTCATGGTTCCACCAAAACCAAATTAAATATCATAAAAAAAATAAAAAAAAGCGTTTAGGATCTATTGCAAAACATCCAAAAATCTCCGTTTAACCTGGGTTTAGAAGAGGTTAATAGGGAAAAAAGGTGTAATGATTTCCAGAGGACAAACAAAATAAGAAAATCTTGCCATGGTGATAAGTAAAAATGCGATTCTGATCTCAGGTGCAATTTTTGATTGAGCTTATGGCCTTTAACCTTTTGAAAAATGTCATTGGGACCAGTGTGAACCTGGTCACAATGACATCTGCCTAAATATTACATTAACGTTAACAGATTAAAGTTAATAACACTTGGAATATACAAGCCAGCTTGAATACTGACACTTATACTGCATTGACATTATATTTGCAACATTTATTGTGCCGCACTCTTCGTAAATTAGGGATTCAACTATATTTCTTATCATAATCAATGAGTAAAATTACAGCATGGCTGCAGTTATTACGGATATTTTTAAAACAAACAAATTATTACTACTTTTAGTAATTGTCATTTTTTGATTATTTATTTAAGTCACTTAAAACTGCAACATTGGTAGCAGATGGTTTCCAAATGATGATGATAGTTTATAATAGACTATCAAAGTATGTGAAACTGGAGAAAAAAATCTCAGTTATGCTGTATTTATACTCCAAATTTACATATATCATAATTATGAAAATTACATACTGACAATTACATAATTCTACTAGTTTTCTAATTGTTTTTGTAGTGCTTTCACCTTCGATGCTGTGTTTGTCTCTAGCATTGTGGTAAGTAAATAGATTTGTTGTCATTTGACGTTAAAAAAGGGGGGTAACAGGTGGCTGTTTCGCCTAAAAATGAAAATGAAAAATATGAAAGAAAAATAAACTTATTAGAATGAAAAGTTGACAACACTAGCATTTGACCTTATTTCCGATACCTGGTCACTGGTGCGGCTGTTTTTTATCCCAGGCACAAATAACTCCGCCTAGACATTATTTATTTTTTTAATATTCATTGTCAGTAATTAACAAGTTAAGCATCAAGCTATTAAAGAGGTATCTGATCTCTGTTGTAATAGGAAACACGCCACCAATGTCACGTAAGTACGTGGGCAAGAACAAAGACGTAACAGTCTTCTTTATTGGGGACACCATTATGTGCTAGCTGGAAGACCCGGTGGCTTTTCACTAAAAAACTGCAAATGTGTACACCATTAGAGAGATATGGCATCATTTGACCTTAGATGTTTGACGGAGCACAGAGGGCCGGTTGAAGATGTTGGGAAGTGTAATTGTTTTGATGATGACCCCAAAGTCAATCCTCTGACGTCATAAAAGCTAGTGTGCAGGCCACGCTGGAATCCATCAGTCAGCAGAGACAATAAAGGCCTCCTTTCAGTGGCAGAGCTCTCCACTCTTGACCTTCTGGTTGGCAGTACATGATGGCAAAAGTCCTGATTGCCAGCCATTACGGTTTGGCTGAACTGACTGACGGCATGTTTCTTGAGGTCTCGTTCGAAAACGACACAGAGAACATACAGAACATAGCAAAAGTGGGCTAATATCCAAACACGTCACAAATGCATTGAAAGAGGTTCGTTTCTCTTTGCTTCCTCTCATATAGCTTTCATGAATAATCAGGAGTGAATAACATAAAGCTCAGAGAAAGTGTAACATTGTTAACCTCAATTGGTTAAAGTCACTGTAATGTTAACAACTCAGTTCCATTCACATGTACTGAGCTCAGTAATGCAGACTTACAGGACCTTCACAGTATGGGTCAAAAGGTCAGGTATGGGCACAGTTGGACTGAAACTTTTTGATCTAGCAGAATCTGGTCAATGATACTAAAAGTTTTCTCCCAATAACAATAGGGTTTTCCTAAAGGTTAAATTTAAGTGATTAAGCTTAGCTTTTACAGGAAGGCTCATATGACTGGAGGTTAGTGAAGTATGTTCAATATTTCTTTGCACTTGTCCTACTCAGACCTCTATATTTGTTTTTACATACATACCTCTTGAATGATGTGTAAGCTGCTTTAATTATGAATTAAAACAATGAATTATCAAGTTATCTTTCAGCAATCCAACAAAACATTCGGTCAGTTGCAAGCATTCCTCTTGCCCCTTTGTTTAAATCTGATGCAGGTTTTAAAAACCAAGATGCGAAGCTAACAGAGAGTGTTGGGAGATTTTTTCATATAGTTGAAAAGCAAGAAAGGAGGGAGGAAATGTTCAAAGATTATGTCAAATGTAATTGATAGTGGCTGAACACTATTCAACATTATCTGAATTGCATGTTTTCCTAAAACTGTACAACACTATTTTCAACTTTTGCTGGAAAATTTGTCGCATTTTTCTAAAAAAAAAATCAAACTTGGACAATTGCAACGTTAGCCATCTGAGAGAGCAAACTAAATAATAAATAAATAAAAAACAGTGTGCTAAATGTAAAAAATGATAAGGGCAGTCTTTAAGCAGATTACAGAATACCTTTCACAAAACAATCTCCCTGATACAAACCAATCTGGGTTTAAAAGTGGCCAATCCACAGAAACTCCTTTTGTCTGACAGAACCCTTAAAAGAGGAAAGAGCAACTGCGAAGTCTTCAGTACTTATCGGCTGCCTTTGACACAGCCAATCTTGATATCCACCTATCTACGCTCTCGAGCATTGGCATCATAGGGAGAGCGCAGTACTGGTTTGAATCGTACCTCACTGGTCGACCATTCAAAGTATTCTGGCTTGGATACTTTAGAATTTGGCCTACCAAGCGCCGCAACAACAGCAGCGTCGATGTCCATCTTCAAGAAACTCTTGAAGACCCACCTCTTCAAAGAGCGTCTCCTATCGTAACTCTTACCCATACCTGTATACCCCTCTACTACTCTCTCTGTACTTCCTTCTATTTCTTTACTGCCACCACTGACTCTGACCAGAGATTTTTCTCTAGATAGCTTATGGTCAGACTGGTAATACGTTTAACATTGTGTCTACTTTGTAAGTTGCTTAGGAGAAAAGCATTTGCTAAATGCATAAACATCAGTGATTTAAACTAAACATTAACAACTGATTGTTCCAAGGCGTAAATAACAAGCATGTAGTAGTAAATCACTTTGAGAGAATACAATTGCAGTGGTATCATTTGAATGTCTAGGAAACCACATGTTCAATTTCTGCGAATCCCAGTAAAGAAATTTATTTGTGATTGATTGTCCATCAAAGGCATGGATATGTTAACCAAGCTGTACTTAACAGAATACGAGCTCATGGAAAAATAAAGCACATTTAGCAATAGGAGCCTTATCCAGGAAGAAAGCTCATCATATTTCCAACAAAATAAAACTAGTCAACACCACTCACGGCATCTTCTTTCCTCATAAAATAACACACAGGATTCGACTAGAGTCCAGCTGATAGGATATGTTGGTCTGCAAAAACACAAAACTATCCCGTTGCAAGCTCAAACAAAAGCGCCTTTTAACTTTTTTTTTTTTTAAGGCTTGTTGTTGACCCATATTAAATTTTGTTCAACAGAATGCATAGATAAACATTAGCATAAGAATAATTTAGTGATTATTTTATGTTGCAATTTGACCATTTATTACAATTTTTCAAAAAAAAAAAAAACATTGTAGTTTAATTTGCCACCACGCCTCTCTTCCTCTCCGACCTACGACCTTCCCGTAGGTCAGATGAAATACACTTTCAGTTGGTCATTACATGATGCTTCAACTTTTCCTAATTGCTTTGTACACCAAACAACATGATTTAGATAAAAAAATACAACATTTTATTTATAGGGCACCTTTCATACTTTAAAAGCAACACAAAGTGCCTTACAAAGGCTAAAAACAACAATGATAAAAACAAACCAACCCGACCCCATGAACACCCGCACACATACCCACATACATACACAAGCACACACACATGCACATGCATACACAGAGTCAGACCCACTGCACCTATTGAACAAAGACATGGCCGGGCACCCAGACCTAAGGCAAGGAAAAAGCCACATTGCGGGCCGACTACACTGAGAGGGCTCCCGACCAACAACCACAGGAGCCGCCACAGAGACAGTCCCAACCCCGGCAGAGAAGAGGCCTCACACCAAGGTGCAGGGTCCTTCAGCCCCCCAGGCCTAATAAACTGCTTTTTATATAGAACTTTAATAAATAGTTCTTTATATAGCTCTTTTCTAGTCAGACTAACTTCTCAAAACTCTTTAAACAGAAGCAACTGATACATACACATTTCTCGTATAGTTCTTTAGAATTTATAATGTATTATATATTTGCATTCCGATCCACAATGCTGCTATGTCCGAAGTCCCATATTGTGTTATTCTGTGTCCATATTGTAGATTTTGTGTAGCTCAAATCCTATTTCTCGCATAGTTATTATATTCTTATATTTTATTACATTACTTAAAATTGCTATCAGGGTGTAAACTGGACAGGGGGATTAGAATTTTCGTCCCACCTCATGTACCACATGTGATGTGATGACAAATAAAGATTCCTTGATTCCTTGACATACAGCTGTAGCCATCTCATGGTTAAAATTTTACAACAAGGAAATTGTGAGATACTTTTGCCATTTAACCCACATTTATTTATACTGAGAATTAGGAGTTTTAGGAGAAACCAGGTGTTCATGGATTCAGGCGTCTAATTACCTCACCTGTTTGGCACTATATTCAATGCCTATTTGGTAATTAATATTCAATATAAATCAGGTGTGCAGAACCAGGGACCCTCTAGGACCTGCTGCCCCAACAGCACGATGCTCTCCTTGAGACTATACCGGAACTGCAAATTCAAGGAGGCATCAGCACCCGCGGACTACCAGTATCACAGAGACTGTTTGTAACGGTAGTGATTAGATATCGAGCACAAACTTACGAGTAGTTTGAGCTTTTAGCTAATAATTGCTGTAATAAAAGCTAGCTAAACACTTAAGCATCAACCAGACGACGATATTGCCAAAAAACAAACTTTTCCATAAACTTTTCATTATTGTGATTTGTTTAATCTAACTGACGTTAAATTATCACGAAAATAAACCAAAATACGATCAAAACATGTTTTATTAACGAGTCTTTAGAAGCTAAGGCTAACTCTGTGGCTATTGTTTGGTTAGCGCTACCAGGAACTAGCCGGCAGGGCAAATATTCCTTCCTCGGTCATTTCGACAATGACGGGGGAAAAAAAGAGAATAAACTTACAATTTACTCAAAAACGTATAAAT
Organism: Orestias chungarensis; assembly: GCA_032876305.1. Taxonomy (NCBI): domain Eukaryota; kingdom Metazoa; phylum Chordata; class Actinopteri; order Cyprinodontiformes; family Cyprinodontidae; genus Orestias; species Orestias chungarensis. Next base: position 2,768,696 of record JAVLVB010000891.1, on the reverse strand, counting down.
TGAATCATGTATACATACCAGCTCATTTTGAGGAGGCTTTAATTGCTCCTGGCTAATAGTGTTAGCTTCTCAGAAACATCGCTTCCCGTCACTCCACAGGCGAGCGTTCAAACCGGAAGTTACGTCAGCCGAAAGGCTTCAGTTACCTCGAAGGTGTTTTTTATTGCATCGATATTAATTAATAATAAATGTATATAATAGGTAAATTAATGCTTTATTTAATGTTTATTGCAGGAATTAGGTAAAAAAAGAGGACTAGTTATATATTTCTTTATTCAAGTACTTAACATAGAAATAACAAAACATTTGCATTACAACAAACTGAAGTGCCAAGTAAACAGGGGAGCACGTCTCCCTATCACAAAGATATAGTAAAATTAATTTAAATATTCAGCTCATCGTAAAATGACCTTATTATAAGGTAGTAGAAACATTAAATAGGCAAAGGACATCCACAACACTTTGAACAAGACTTCTTTTCTTTAACAAAAAAGCCAACAGTTTTCAACCAATTTGTTTCCGGTTATCCATCTTGCATTGTTGTTAGGTTTGTTCCTTTTTACCCATGTGACTTTTTTTTCATGCATAATTTCAAAAAGGAAAAACAAACATTAAAAAAAGAAAGAAAAAAGGAAAAAGGGAGTACCACCACCAGAGTGTGGGTGGCACTTTCCGTGCACATGCAAACTCAAGGATATTCTGTTAATGAAAAGAGACACAGCACAACAGAAAACAGTGAGCACTGACTCTGTTTTTACGACAGCGTCATTGCTGAATCCCTGACACCACCCTGTAGTCCATAAAATGACATTAGTTGCTTATAACAATATTTACATGTTAACATCATGACTTTTGGTCATTAATTTCCAAAGCTCAGTGAATTACACAGAGCAAATTTCACTAAATCTAACTTGAACAGTTATGCAGAAACTTTAGCGTGAGACTGCCTTTAGCTACAAGCAGACAGAGATCACGTTTATGATTTGTTTCTCCTGTGGAGCTCTGGTCATGTACTGTTTTTGCTCAGCCAACCCTGCAACCTAGTTCAGGGCAATGATGGCGGCTCTTGTTGGCTCGAATCCAATATAGAGCTTTCAGCCACCTCCTTTTGGTCATTAGAGAATTGAGTGCAAAAGCTAATTGTTTAATAGAGGAAAGAAAATGTGTTAAAAGGGGTTTTCTTGGAGTTTAACAGTTTTTTTTTTTTCCATGTATCCTTATGGCGTCTACTATTGAAATAATTTGTATTATGGTATAACAGCCAAACAGGACTGACAAAGTGAGTGGGAGAATATAAATTTTACAAAATTTACAATAAAAAAACAACAAAAATAACCCACATGCAGGACAAAGTGGAAGAGACACAGTGAGGTTGGCATAATATTGTTTGAGAACCTGTAAGTACATGGCTTCATTTGGCTTATTTCTGCCTCAGCTGTTCTAATAGCTTTAACACAACAGAAACACTGTTCTTTTATGTGAGAGAAATAGTTTTGGTAAAATCAGATCTAGATGATCCTCAGTTTGTTCCTTAACCATCTCATAAATCTAATATTCATGAAAGGCTTTAGTCTTACTATTATATTTTATGTTGTCTACTATTTTTCTTCTAAACCCAATATGGCTGTTGCTTATTGCCAGATACAAACTAGTCCAAGATAATTTTATTCAAAAAAATATAGTCTTTGACATAATTGTTTGGAACTGCTTTACTTGAACATCAATCACATGTTTCCGTGTCCAAAAACTGTTTCAGATTTTGTTATTTTTTTATTTTTCTATTTAATTGCTGGAACAGAAACTTGATTTTGTTCTTGTGCAATCAATACAATGCAGCCATGGGTTTTTATGATACAGACCTATTAATTTGCAGCTCTGGGCAGTCTGTACTTTTTTTACTTTTCAAATAAGTGCAAGGAGGACTGTTTATTTTACCATGTTGAGAAATAAAAATAAGAATAAAAAGTTTGGGGCCAAATTAATTGGCAAACAAGTTGATACGTGCCAGGAAGCAGAGCAGTGAAAACAGTTTCAGGAAAAAAGGCCAAATGGCCTTCAGAGCTCTATGCTCTGGGTTGTTTGAGCCTTCCTTTGACCTTTGCATTAGTCAGTTCCCATACTCCTTTATCCCAATAGTTGTATTTGCTAATGGGTACGGTTTCTGTTTTTTAAACATCAAAAAGTTTTCTTCAATCAAAAATGATAAACAATGGCCTGATAAATTATGTAAAAACAAATTGTAAAACTTATTTTCCTTGATGTTTAGAAAAAAACAGGGTAGTCTAATGCTTTTTTTTTTTTGGTAAGGAAATTTTTTTCTGTTGGTCACTCCATGTAAATCAAAGTATGTCATGTCCTTCTTACTTTAGTTTTCACATTGTGTATTAATTCCCGCCAATAAATAATATAAGTGTTTAACAAAAAAAGCCATTTGATGTCACAAAACCTTTAATGCAACCTTAAATGCTTTTGCTCTTTAAAATAAACACAAAAAATGTTTTCAGTGAAGCTATCTTAAAAAAAAAAAAAAAATCAAATGTGCTTTTTGTGGTATTAATAAAAAAATAAAAATAAACATAATTTACGCCATTGATGGCCTACCTGAAATGATTTCCTGAAAAATAAAACATGTACCCACTTCTTTCTGTGTAAAAAAATAATAAAGTGATGAGTAATTAGTGGGAATTATTTGCATGATCTATAATGTATTTTGTTTATGAATATGTTTAGTCAATTGGTAAATGTCTCAAGAATAACCAGTGTTTTTATACAGCTGAGAGGCTGTGGTAATTAAAATAACTAACATTTCTTTAATGGATATACACCAAAAAATAAATAAAATAATGTATTCAAAAAACACATTAGAGATGTTTTTAACTGGTTTCCATTGTAAAGCATAAAGATGGTGCCATCCTTTTGTATTTTTGTCTTTGAGTTTTTTTTAGTTTTTTTTTTAGTGGAAGAAAGAACAACATGTTTTGCACTATACTGCAGGGATCTAAAACATTTTGACAATAAAATATGTTTTACTGAAAGCTTTAGGACACTTTCTGCACAAGCATTCAGTCAATTGAGAGTTCATGTTAATGCAGATGTTTGTATTTACATGGTGTGCAAGAAGGAATGCACTTTTATGCACAATTTAATACTGAACTCTGGTGCATTTTACATTTGAGTACAAAAGGTGAAACTTCTACTGTAACTACCTGCATACATATTTTTATACTGTACAAAGAGAAGAACATGTAGATTTGCAGTCTCTGAATTAGAAATATGTAAACGTGTATTTTTTTAAAAATTCATCTCTTACCATTTTCTGCTCATCTTCTGGTAGATTAAACATTACGAAAAAAAAGAAGACGTGCCCCATACTCATCTCCTCTAACATGCCGCTTGTTGGCAACCCAGTGTTTTTTAATCAAATAGTTCGTTCTGTGTATAATGGTGCTTTTAGTTGATTTGATTTGTGGGTGATTAGCATATGTCTGTTGTCGATTGCATATTGTAGAAGTCTTGAAAAATAAACCATTTCATCTAGCATTTATAAAACAACAGAGCAACAGAAAGTACATTTGGTAATACAAAGTCAAACCATGTTTTAAAAAGGAGATAAGCAACACACAGGGTGTCTCACAGTGACTAAAAATAAATAAGTATTTGCAAAGGCTTCAGTTGCTGTAGACATGTTTCTGCAAGTAACAGGACGAGACATTGGGTTTTGCTTCATGTGACCTATTCTGGAAAACGTAGATTCAAACAAACTGTGCAGGTTCATGTAAATCTGGTGTGTCAAATCTAATCTTTCCTTGGTCTCAACAGCTGTGCTAAACTGATGCCACTCTTGGGTTTGGCAAATATCAGGAACTATGATAAGGAACAACGTTGGCTGCATCACTGCAATACATTTGGCACATTCTTTAGAAAAAATAATAATTATAAAACAAAAAAAACATTCAAATATTAAAAAAAACACACACACAAAACCTGAACAAAAACATCAAAAACAATAGTCACGGGCCACCATTAAGAAAATCATGACGACACTCAAATATAACCAATTGCACTTTTAAACAGCCTAATGAAATTAATGCATACATCCCAGACGACACAGCTTCTCACGAGCTCCTTTTATCAGCTTCATCATCTCTCATGCATTCTGGCTTTCTTTCAATGAAAACAGTTTCTGTAAAAACGACACCCATCTCAGCAACTAGTGAGACAAAAAGACCCCTGTGGCAGAATGTGCTGAAGTGCCCATCTCTGTGTTTACACTATGTTACAGTAGCTGAAGCTTTGAATTGCTTAAAAAAAACACACACACACAAGAGGAAAACAGCCCTTCCCCCTCTGACTTAAACTAAAGATGTCCATCTCAAAATAGAAGGAACGGAAAGGAGCCGGAGTGTAAACAAAGAGGAGAATCACCTATGTTTTTCCATTGTGGATGTGATCTTTACTTCCCAAGTCTCTGTATAATCTCTGGCTAGGGTCTAGTCCATGTGCATGTAGTGATGGTCATGATGCTCCCACCGCTGGCCCCCCGCAGGAGCTGGGCGGCGAGCTGTGGCTCCCAGCCGCCCCACTGCTCTTGTCCGCCTGCTTCTTGTCCTTCTGTTTCAAGTGAACCTTTGAATGTCTCTTTCGCTCGTCACTCCTGGCGAACTTGCGTCCACAGAACTCGCAGGAGAAGGGTTTCTCCCCCGTGTGTGTGCGGATGTGTGTGGTGAGGTGGTCGCTCCGGCTGAAAGACCTCATGCATATTCGGCACTGGAAAGGTTTGTGACCCGTGTGGATGCGGAGGTGACGCGTGAGCTCGTCTGAGCGCGAGAAGCGTCTGTCACAGTTCTCTGCAGGACAGGCGTGCGGCCGTTCATGGACAGGAGTTTTGCTGGGACGGTTGGGGTACTTCCTAGGACGGATAGGCTTGAGGGTGAGAGTCTGAGGCGGCGGATGGTGCTGAGGCGGGTGCTGCTGTCCGCCAATGAACCCCGGGTGGATTTGCTGCTTGTCTTTGAAAGCTCTGATGGTCTCCAGGGGAGTGATGGGCGGAGGGTTGACTCTGATGGGGTCCATGCTCTGGAATGGCTTGTGCTCCATGACGCCAACGTCTCCTTGATGATGAAAAAGGTTGTAGTCGGGAATCATGGAAAAAAGGCTGCCATCCATGGGGGCTTTGGAAGTGGAGTGATATTCATTTCCAGGGTAGGCAAGACCCGTGCTGGTGGCGGGGCTGTGGTGGAAAGAGACCTGGTCCTGGTAAAGGTCATTGCAGGTGGAATAGGCAGGCAGCGGGGGACCATATACCTGCTCCATGTCTGACGTCTGTCCACCCATGCTCGCTGCAGAGGATGGTGTCTGCGTCGTCACCGTGCCAGGTGACGGAGAGACGCCCAATATGCCGGCGCTAACGAGGCTTATGATATTGTTGTCAGGACACCAGCCAGAGCCACCGATGCCACCAGAAGGAGGAGTGTCAAATGCAAACTTCCCCAGATAGGTGACAGTCTGCCCACTGCGGTTGGACTGGAAGCTGGAGCCATACTGTATGTCTGAGCTTGTCTTCTCGCTTCCCATGCCAAGGTCCATGATGTTGTCTAGATGAAAGACGATTATAAAACAAAGAACATAAAGAAATTATCCTCCTGGTTTCTAAAACACAGACTTAGAATGCAATCCTCAAAAAAAAAAAAAAAAAGTTTAGATAATCAACTTTATTTAGCTAAATTTACTTTTAGTAGAATTCTTTTTTCTAGGGTTTACCTAAAAATAGTTCTAAAAAGGTGCTAAAAGCTAAAAGAGTAATAGGAAAAAGATCCCATAAAGTTCACGAAGAAACGTGAGCCCTGTCAGACCTGGAAGTTAAGTGACTTGAGTGCTGCCTCTGAGAGAGTGGTGTCTCCCTCCCTCTCTCTTTCTCTCTATCTCTAGCAGATCCCACAAGCTCTCATAAATCAAGACCTAAACACCCCCTTTGATCCAGTCATTGTGTCCCTCAGGAGGACAGCCAAAGAGGAATGGCAAGATTTGATGTCTTAACAGCAGGGAGGATTATGAGGGCAGACGCCAAATCCAGAATGCTCAGGAATTTGAGACACTTGTGTAAAAAGGAAAAAAAAACACACACATCTGGAAGAGAATTTCAGTCATTCCCTGGTATGCTTTTCTTATATTTTATAATTATTATACCATCACATTTACAAACACACACTTGTTTATGCAAATTTTCTTTGTCTCCCTCCTTTTTTTTCGCCCAACCAAAGATCCAATGAAAAATTGCAGCCCTAACGATAGTGCTAAATTCAGTCTCGGTTCTGCTCTGACAGGAGACTATATTAAGCAAAATGTCTTCAAAATTATAAAATTAACAGCAATTTCCATCTGGAGGGAACCAGATATTCACCCTTAGCAGATACAAGCTACTGAAATTGGGCTTGTAAATTATGGTGTAATAAGGTTATACAAAACTGGTCCATTGAAAATATGATTTGAGCTTTTAAGTTATTTGCTGATGTGAAATTAACAATTGAAACATTCACAGATTTTTGTTTATCATTGATTCTATAATATTTTGTTTGCAATCTTCCCTATTAAGACGTGTATAAATTTTTTTTACCCCACCCCCCCTTTACACACAAGTGCTTAATCTCTATGTACACAGAATAAATAAAAGTAAAAGCATATTAACACTGTCTGATGTGAACTTTAACAAGACTTTAACTGACAATTCACAGAAACACTCTTCTGGCTGTGATTTTACTAAATAAAACATAATAATGACCCAGAACATTTTATTTCATTATACACCTAAAAATAAGAAATGCAGTGATAGCGAACCCCATGATTCACTTGTGTTTCATTTCCATTTACAATAACTTGCATCTTTTAACACCTTTTTGCATGAGTGTTTCAAACACACACATCTGTGATAAATGTTGTTAAATAAAACAAAATGTCTTTTTATCATTTTTATGGCCCGGAGATCTTTTAGATTTAAAATAACAAATAAAATTTAAACTTTAGTTAATTAGAAATTTGGTAGTTTTTCTAAATCGATCAGTTTCTTTACACAGGTTAAGCTTTACATTTTTTTATTTACTGCAATTTTATTAACATATTTAGCGGATCGTCATACGTGTCAAGAAGGAAATTGAATAATAATAAAAAAATATTAAAAGCAAAACAGTTCCTATAATAATAATTGTGATAAGCAAAAGCAACTGGAGATCATCCATCAGAATCTACAGCAGATCTTTTAAGAAACTTGGATAATTACGTTTAAGTCATCCTTTTGCTAATATTAAAATATTTCTGAATTACAATTTTAAAAATAATGCCCGCTGTTGAATTTTTTCCCCGTTAAATTATAAGGTGGCGCTTGGAGAGGGCTTCACACGGGAGAACGCTTCCACACACGCCTACCAAAACACTGTTAATAGAGTTGTGAATGAAAGTCTTTGTTTTTAGCAGCTGACCCCCCTGTGGAAGTGGATGTCAAATCTGAGGCACTTTGCTCTGAACATACGCTGCAGCCGCTTTACTCCACAGCATCTCTGGGACTCTTTTTCACAACCCTTTCCATGCAAGAAACAAACAAAACAAAAAAAGTTCCCCAGCTTTTGAGAAATTAAGTACGGATTTAGTTTTTCAAAACTGTCAATCAAAAATATTATTTTTTGGGTGCGTTTTTTTTACGTTGTGATTCATTTTCTGACGCTCACTGACAAAAATACAACAACACGAATAATGATACTAACGATAATATTATTAATAATAATAAATCTGAAAAATGGTCACATTGCCCGCACTTTTTCTATTTAACCTTTCAGTAGCTGATTTACACCTAACCTCTCTGATGTGGATCTTCCTTTGTGCGCTAACAGGTGCTCCAAACCCGCAGACAACTGTTGCCTCCTTCCACTTTCAGCCACTTTCACCAGAGCAGCTGAATTAAAAATATAAATATATAAAAGGATAAGAAGCAAGAACTTTACCTGTGTTCATCTGCGAGTAGTGGTTTATAGACTCTTGGCTGGTGAAAAGGTTCATAGAGGTGGGGATGTCCTCCTCCGGGTACAGACTGTCGGGGATCGTGTTTATTAAACTGCTCATGGTAAGAGGGAACTTGTCCGCTAGTTTCCCTGTCATAGCAGTTACAGTCAGTCCGACATTGACAGGAGGACGGCGCGCAGGTATCCAGGTAGAGCCACGCGGAGGAGCGCACAGGTACAGCCGTGGGCGAGGGGAGCCGGAGACAAGGAGGCAGGATGGATCCCCGTGCCGCAGCTATCCAAAGTCCAATGCTCTCGGTGTGTCGCTGTTCTTAATCTGATCACTGTGGAAGCTGACGGGCTGCTTGTGAGGGAATCAGCAGTCTGTGAATCAATGAAGAAGATGAAGGAGGAGGAGAGGGTGGTGGTGTTGCTTGTACAAGAAGAGCAGCCCTGCGTGCTCTATTGGAGCTGGATGGGGGACTCCAGTCTACCAGCGTTAAATAGGGGGATGGAACATTTGTGTGACGTAGATGACCATATATGGACACGGGCGCCCATCAGCAGGCTCTCCGCGCGTCAGTCAGTGGAAACTATAGTGGAAGCAAGACTCGGAGAGAGATTAATCTAAGTTTACAAAGATCGAGATTGCACGACCAGCTGCGTCTTCCTTCTAGTCCTGCTCTGTCCTTGTGGACGCACGATCTTGATTGTTTTGGAATAGTGTTTTGGCTATAAAACTCCCGTTAGTCTCACACACACACACACACACACAGACACACACACACACACACACA
>JAVLVB010000891.1:2727781-2759811 GCA_032876305.1 Orestias chungarensis | reverse complement strand
ATATATATATACATATATATATATACATGTATATATATATATACATATATACGTATATATATATATATATACATGTATATATATATACATATATACGTATATATATATATATATATATACATGTATATGTGTATATATATATGTATATATATACATGTATATTTGTATATATATATATATATGTGTATATATGTGTATATATATATATGTGTATATATATATATGTATGTGTATATATATGTATATATATATATGTATATATATATATATATATACAGTTTTGGGGGATTTACATAAACAAGAGTAGTCAGTGATCCTGCTTGTCTCGTTATATACTTAATACAAGTCTTAATGCTCAAGCCTGTCTCTTTTCTGGCTAAGATAACTTTCTGCCGGTAACTTTTATTTGCCGTTTTTGCTAACTCATAGCCACTCATGGCTCTCTGTTAGTGAGCTATGAAGGGCATGTCTATCAAAAAGTCTTTGTTACCACTGCAAGTGTTTGGAATAATTAACAGTCGTCAGTTTTTATACCCCCGGTGTAACTTATGTTTAGATGAATGTGACTGGTAATGTGTTACAGATAACATTCCTATAAACAGTTTTATTTTATTATATTCATTATATTGTTTTAATTTAAATTAAAGGTAGTAGATATGGATATTGTGAAATCTGGTACCTTTATACCTGTATGAGAAAAATCAAAGCTACGCATTGGTTCTCATTAGTTTCAGCTAACATGTTTACATAATTAAAACCTAGGTAATTATCTTATTTCATAAAAGTATATATTTATAATTTAACTTTGTCTCATGTTTTCACATGGTGTATTACAACATACAATCTTACACTGTTATTAGAACCTTATTTAAAATATAACTTTTAATCTATAAAAGCAGACAGGAGGAGACCATAGATATATGTCTAGGGTCTATGGATGTTTGTTTCAGGGCCTCAAAGTTGATATATCACACTAATTGGTCTGCCTTTTGTTCCATTTTTAAAAAGGCATCAGAGCCTGATCCATCCTGTAACACAGCCTTTAAAAAACGGCGGTGTGGTCTGTCATGTTTATGGATGCAAACCATAAGAGAATCCCCAGGTGTGACCAAGGACTCTCTGTACTGTGATGCTGGAACACTTACCTGTTGTGGCCTTATTTCCTCGACTGTGAGATGGCTCACATGGGGTAGGGCCTGTATTGTTTGTCAATGGCTTGTGGCGTGACCGGGCTCAGAGCGCAGCGCCCGGCTCTTTTGCATATGGGAATTCCATGGAAGCAGGAGGCCATTTCAAGGTGCTGTGGAAAACCTCCTATGGCACTATAGATTTATAGCCAAATTAGATTTGTTTTGTTTCCACGTATAATCAGGATATCTAAAATTATCCCATGTTGTTGCTTAAGAGCTACAAAAAACAAGTCATACCCAGCTGGACAAAAAACTGTGCAAATACTGTTTATTGCGATCATTAAAACTCTGAAATGTTTTTGCTAAATTGTAATTGAGTACATTGTAATAATTACACTACTATTATCTAGGTCAGTGTTTTTCAACCTTTTTTGGTCCAAGGTATTGTTTTCATTGAAAGAATCACGAGGCATACCACCAACCCAAAATATAAACAAATGATACTCTATAGTCCCATATATTAAATATGTAATATTAAATATCAGTAATTCTTATCAAAGTGTCTTGAATATAAATCAAATAAACACAAACATTTATTTTTATCTCTTTATCTCTTATTTTAACGTACAATGCTATGTACCTATTGCCATCTAGTCATAAGGAAATTACAGGATTACGGCGCTAGTCACTACTACAACACAGACACTCCAAAATGGCATATTATTTCAAAAAATCTTTTTAAACCAATTAGGTGAAATTCGATAATTTCCATGGCACACCTGACGATCACACACGGTACACTAGTGTGCCCTGGCACAGTGGTTGACATTGATCTAAGTGATACAAATACAACCTAGAAGTTTTATAAAAGGCTGACCAGTATAATCCACGAAAGTATTTAAAACACAACTGCTTGCACACTGTAGATTGACAGCTTTATTAATTTAGACAAACAAGATTTGCAGGTGATAGACAAGATTAAGGCATGAAATAGTAAGAGATGAAGATATATACAGGTACATATAATTTCAGAAAGACATGCTCTGATTATACAGATTCTCCAAAGTGGAATATTTCAAGGCTTTATTACTTGTAAAATCTGCTTTTAGCTACAGTGCAGGAAACCCTGAAGCTCAGCTCGCTGGGGTCATTGAACCATTTTAAAGTTTTAGTTTCTAATCACCACCAGACACCCTGTCACTGTTTTATTTGAGTTTTTACTTTCTTTTATTATTTAAACTTTTATTCCTCTAACTTTTTAGTTACTCGTTTGCTCATTTTACTTTTTATTATTATTATTTTTACTACTATTATTATTATTTTAGACAAATTTTTTAATATTTGTTATTTTGAATCTTATATTCTTAACTCACTTTTACTCATTTTATTATTTATCATTTTTATTTTTTATTTTATATGTTTACTTTTATTACTTTACTTTTAATTATTTTTAGTCATTTTAATCAGATTTTAATAATTTTACTTATTTATTTTAGTCTTCTATATTAAATGCATTATATTAAAACTTTTAATTCAGTTATTTTTATTTTATTTTTATTTAAATGCTCTATTAAATGTCATCAATCCCTTTGTACTGTAATTACTCGGCAACATTGTAAATGAGGGTCAGCCTCAATGTATTCCTGAGTTAAAATAAAGGTTGATTGATTTGTTGACTGTGGTTTACACATAATACAACCCGAGAATACACAGTCTCAAAAAAATTATGATATATAGTATAGAAACGGTGAAACATGGTATTTTAAACAGAAACACAAGCGGTTTGAACAGAATGTTCAGTTCTCTGCACCCAACACTTGGTTAGGCTTCCTTTTGCATTAATTAATGCATCAGTGCCGTGTGGCATGGATTTTTCTGCCTGTAGTTCTGCTGAGGTGTTCAGGAAGCCTAGGTTTCTTAATTACTAGCTTTCAGGTCATCTACAGGGTTGGGTCTGGTGCAATACTCCATATATTCACTATCAGGTCTGGTCAATGAAGTACAGCATCAAAACTGAACCGGTTTTTGGCACATTTGGGCGTGTAAACGGATGCTAATAGAGCTTGTCAACAAAAGCATGCTTTAAGTTCTTTAAAAGTTCTTAATCGATGGGTATGAATTTAGAAAACACAGTAGACTGACACCAGCATGGGACCCCAAATCACCAATGACTGACCCAGACTAAAAACCTATTTATAGGGTAAGGAAACCACAGCAGATGTGTTGTGGACTACTTGATAAGGAAGTGACATCATCAGATTTTCAACATTGAAGTTTTCTTTTTATAAAATTCTCATTTTCTGAGATGCTGAATTTGGGGTTTTAAGTATTTTAAAACATTGAACATCAATACAACAAGACATAAGGGGCTTAACTTTTTTTTCAATCTTAGCATAATGAATGTTTGTGGGAGTTTAATTTTCTGAAATGAGTGACACATAATACTGAACATCTACATGATTTTCTATTTTTGTGTATGTGCCTGTAAAATAATTTGAAAAACTATTAATTTCTGTTGAACTTTTCCCGATTACAACAGTGGACCAAAAATGATACATGGTTTTTAAAGTAAATGTAAACCTCTAAGCCTTTCATGGTCAGTGTCACTCAAATTTTTGGGTAAAGTCATACATCAATCTTCAATTTGTAATTTTAAAAGGCATGCATCATTTCACTTCCCATAAAAATTCTGTAATGACTATTAATAAAAATGTAACTTTGTGGTTTTGACAAAAATTTGGAAAAGGCAACTTAATAGGAATAGGCGCTGTATGAATCATGTGGTAAACAGGAAAACTAGCAAAAGGATGTTAGAGTTATGCATCAAAGATCTTAGGAAGAGAGGTGGTTTCAGAAGAGGAAGGGAAGACATAAAAGGCGTAGAAGGAGAGTGCTGGTCTCAAACTGTCTAGTAACTTGTTTAATATTGCTTTCAAACTGTTGAGACTGTTTACAAAAGTAACCACAGTTCTGTTTGCACACAAGAAAAAAAAATAGGGAAGCTTTCAACCTAATTTTTTGTGAGCTTTCAAAAAGTTTTACAAAAAGACAAGTGTCTATGTGCTTGCTGTGTGTATGTGCTTAGATAAAAACGGATTCAGTAATATTTAGAAACATGGAGATAATAAAAAAAATAGATAAATTTTAAGATAGGACTCAAATCTCCATGGGGAATTCAAACTGTGCTAAAAATACAGTTAAACATGCAAATATAAACTAAATAAATATTACTTGAACAGCACTTATTCCTAAATTTAATGCCAATAAATGTTAATTTTACTTAATCACAACATTTAAATATTTACATCTGTAATGTAAATAAGCATAGGCATAATTGGCATAATATCTGTAAAACAGAATAGAAGAAAAAAAAATTGCACAGTTCATTTGGTTGTGCACATCTTGGCATCTCAATCCTATACTGATGGATTCAAGTAAGTGGTGCTTGGACGAATGCTCTTCCACTTGGCATGCTTCACAATGAATGTGGAATTACCAGCTGTTAGTCAAATAAGACGAGCATATCAAGGTCAGGAGCAGCACTCGAGCCGATGGGTACTTATCGTACACTCAAAAGCAGTGAGTTCTCCATCTCACCACGGGCGTATATTGTTTTTGGTTGTTTTGTTTGTGAACTTGGGTTCTTTGAATGCTGAGACTGGGAGGCAAACAAAGCACATTGCTGGACAATTGATCAATGATTTTCCAGAGTTCATGGGGAGGCCACATTGGAGGTTACCAAGGCTGGCTTATCCACCAAAGACACAAAAGCCCCCTTTACCTGCTCCTGCCTATCCCATTGATGATACACCAAACTAGGGTCAATGAAACCACCAACTAAGGATTGATTATCAGAACATCAAAGTCACTCATGTAAATCCACCCTTTTTCAGACATCTGGGGTATTAATACACATACTCTCCAGAGGAGAACTGCTGGTTAGAAACCAATATTCTACAATAGGGTGGGGTGGGGGTGGGGGATAGGCTCTGACCCATTCTCAACAAAGGCCTGTAAAAGTTTGTAAAGCATTTCAGTTTGGACGGGTTGAAAAGTTTACCCACATCATCCTCTGCAGACCTGCCAGGTAAGCCTCTTGTTTAACTCTCTCAAGTTCAACACCAGTTGATTATCCTACAGTTGTACTGAAGGGCGAATCTATCTAAACAGAGTAGCTGTTTCAGCTACATTCGTCAAGATACCTGAAAGTAAATCATTCTTTCCAGTTATGGTGAGAGTGGTCAATGGAAATATGATAAACAACCACACAAACAGCAAGTTCCCTTAACCTGGTGCATGACAGGCCCAGCAGCCCCTCCCTCTTGTCCTGTCACTCTGTAGAGTATTTTAGTTCAGGTTCCACTGCAGCATCCGGCTGAGCTGCGGTCTCGGTTTCACCTCCCACTTCCCTTTTTTGGCCCTGACGTGTTTCCGGCCCTTGAATTAGAATAACTCTTTCCAGACTAAGCTGTGATATCAGGGCTGTCTTCCTTCTCTTGTCGTCCATGTTTGGAAACTATTAAGAAATCCCCAGTGAAGTTCAAATCTATCTCCAGAATGTTTTGCTCCAGACCATGTGAGCAGAGATATGGGTCGACATAAAAAAAAAACCTGTCAGCTAGCGCAACACAGAGAGGAAATATCTCTTGAACTCAATGATAAGATAGAAGCTGGTGCAAGCTTTGAAGAATTTCTGCTGATTAAGGCATGGAAAGCAGCGAAAACTATGCTGTCCCATTCTGATTTTGAAGGTATTATATGACCTCCTTTCAGTCCTTGCAGTTCTGGGTGAGAAACTGCAAGCCAGACACAGGTTCCCCGAGATCAAACCTTTTGACGAAGGCCTGAAGATCCCATTTACCTGGAGGTGCAGAACACACAACACAGATTTTTTTCATCAGTATTTATATAAAAAAACAAATGAAAGAGAGAAATCTTAAGGTTGGTTTTCAGTCCAGCAAAACACTCCAAAAATGAGCTGTACTCTGAGTGCACTCTCTTGTGCATTACGAAGGCATTTCTTCTGACCACTTGGTCTGTGTTTAAGAGATCTGAGGCCTAACTGAGCAACACATGGCTCTGGGATGTGAGTCACTGAGAACAGCTCTGCTGAAAATAAAACATGTTGCTGTAATGATGGAGGTGGGAACGCAAGGACGTATTGGCAAGAAGACATGATTCAATCGCCTGAACTGTTTTTTTTCTATTCCCTCCCCTTTTAAACAAACACCAGACGGCCATCCGGCTGGTATGACAATATCACTTCTAAGATTCTGACAACCACTGATTCCCTGCAGTTTTCCCTCCCTTAACAAAAAAAATTATAAAAATAAAATAAATACAAAATAGGACAAATTCACAATTATGACTCCAAATAACAACAACCCTGTGCGCTTTAAACTTGCAAACTTCAACAGATTCCACAAAGAAAGAATGTATGATATACATTAGACAATGCTTTGATGCTTTGTACTGTAACCCAGGGAATCAGGGACATTCTGGTATTTCCATGTGTGCAGTGATTACACTAACAGCTGTTCAAGGATTGCCTTAGGAAGTTGAAAAAGCCAGTTTCTGAAATGGGCCAAATCAATGGAGAGAATAGACTCACATAGGGGTCAAATATGTCTGGATTTACAAAAATAAGTCCACTTTAGCATCTTGCTTCAGCCTATATATCTATGCAGAAGAAAGATACAATGATGAAGCATACCACATGACAGCACGACCACCGACAGGTAAAAAGAGTGTCACTACTGTTTTAGTATTATTATAATCATATACTTTAATATCATAACCTGTTAGTGGGTTTGAGATACATATGAAACCATATACTTACAAATGCTAATAATAACAGTTTTGATTTCTTAATGGCAGATATCCAATCAAATTTTATAATTTTACATTAGCTATGATTTCTACAAATTTTGTTTGTTGCTTAATGACACAAACATGTGAGAACATTTAGTTTCACTTTCTTCAAGAAAATAAAGTTACAAACTTTAATTGGTAAATTGTGTAATTGCCATTCTGGGTTAGGTAATTGTCCTTATCTCTCAAGTCTTTTAACTCTGCTTAAAATGTTTGTACAGGACTGAGATCAGAACTTTGTTATGGCCACTAAAAAATGACCTTGTTGTCTTTTAGCCACTTTGATTAATGACCAAATTAATTTGTAAGACTATTTTGTATCAAAGCTATTTAAATTGAGCTGTTTCCATAGGATAAATGGAGGATACCTGTTGTAAATTCAGTTGATTGGACCCTTTTAAATTACGTCCCCCAGTTGACAAGTCAAACACAAACTCCAAGAATAAAATCAGAGGAAATGATCCTGAAACAGGATTTTGTTCAGACACAAATGTGGGACGGGTCACAGGAAGCTTTCTGTTACTTTGGAGGTTATAATGAGCACATTAGTCTCTTATCATTCATATATGTAAGTCGTTTGGAACCACCAGGACTCTTCTTAGTGTTAGCCAAGCATCTAAACTGAGTGATAGGGAAGGGCCATAGTCAGAGATGTGACGAACGATCCGATGGTTACTCTGTCAGAGCAACAAAGTTAAAATAGTGAGAGAGTAGAACTTCACAGACAGACAACCATCTAGTAGCCATCTGCCATTCAGGCAAATATGGTAGAGTAGCCAGACAAAAGACTCATGGGTGCCAATCTGGGCTTTGCCAAAAGTTACCTTAAGGACTCTCAAATGTGAGGAACTGAAATATCGGATCTGATGAAACAAAGATTGAACTCTTTTAGGTGAAAGCCAGTCGTTATGTTTCAAGGAAACCAGATAGGGCTCCTCACTAGGCCAAATCCCATCACCACAGTGAAGCATGGTGCTAGCAGGATCATGCTATGGGGATATTAACTTCTAAACTACTTGTCCGAATAGAGGAAATTATGAATGCAGCAAAGTACAGGGACATCCTGGATGTAAACCTAAGTATGAACATATTTGACTTCAGACTGGAGCAACAGTTAATTTTTTTTAGCAGGAAACCGTCCCAAAGCAGCGTCAAACTTCAGAGCGGCTTCAGAACCACTCTGAATGTCCTGAAGTGGTCACACCAGAGACCAGACTTGAATCCGATTAAACCTTGTTTAAGAGTTGTGACAATGAATCCACAGATGTCGTCCATCCAACCTGATAGAGCATGAGAAATACGGTTGAGAAGAACTGCCTAAAAAAAGGTGTGCTCAAATCCAATGTTTGAGCGCAATCTTTTGAGACTCTTAATTTTTGCCAAAGGTGAATGAACAAAGTCTTAAGCAATGGCTGCAAATGCATGCTTAAATGTGATTGATTGTTTTTTTTAATACATTTGCAAAATCTCAAGTCTTTTTACTACATTTTCCAAACGGTCTGACCAAAGTGAAGAGCTGTGAATACTATGCAGATGCATCATTTCAAACTTTAAAAGGTGAGTCATCTTTAGTTTTCAAGATGCTTGAAACTAAAGTCACAATAGGATATACACTGCTGAAACATAACATCTTACTAAGTTTTTCCTCCCTAGTTTCAAGTGAAAGAATCTTAGTGCACTTGAAACAAGACACAACTATCTTACAAGTCACTTTTATCTTGTTTTCTATAATAATATTAAAATATAATTGACTTAAAACAAGCACCTGTAGCTTGCTATAAAGTTACTTGTAAGTTAGATTTAAGTGTACTAAGATGTTTGCAAAAACGTGACAAAAATAACTTTGTGTTTTTGTAGCGAAGACTCACCCACAACGGCAAAGTGATGCTTTTACCCATTTACAAGGCTTAGAATGAATATCATCCTCAAATGTAATGCGTGTTTTGCTTATTGAGACAGTCATTGATGTAAAACGTATATAGCTTAGCTGGGAGAAGTGGATGAATAATAACTGGGAGATGAGCAGATGAGTACCTGAATCTCAGCAGGTCATCTCTATGAACGAAGACAGCCAGCGGAGAGGCCACCAATAATCATGTGAGGGCAATGGAGTCAAGTGACCCGTCTGCATTAAAGGGCATGCCCTTAGCAGACCCTTGTGGGTCTCTACCTTACTCCCAGTTAATGTACCGCCTCTGCAGATCTCCAAATCCCTCGGTATGTCCAAAACAAGGTCGATCACCCCATAACTGCTGCAAAGGAAGAGACGGCTCGGATATGAACTTTTTATCAAATACTGGGGGATACCTGACATGTCATGCAGAAAACTTGGCTACTATGACAATGATACAAAAATTCTTTTTCATTCGTGTATTTTGTTATTTTGTCTTACAACAGTGTTGGGCAACATTTTTCTCTGAGAAGTGTTGGAGTCAAAGTAAGGCAACGCTTGTGAGGCTCTGCACACATAATCCTGTCTAAGGCTGTGCAATCACTGAAGCTTGTTCCAAAATGAAGTAAATTGTCAATATCTGCTGTTATCAGACTCGCTGGTACCTTGCGAATGTCTAGACTCACAAGTGACCTTAAAATAGGCTAGTACTTGTTTGTAGATCAGAGACACGTTTCCGCTTCTCCCATCTGCATGCTCATGGAAAGGACAGATAGTTTGGGACCTGAGGGCAATGTTAACGTCTTCCTGCCTCCTCTTTTGTTTCCACCTTGCATCTCTGCCTGGGTATGGCAGGAAGATCAGGACTGCTGCGAGGTGACACAGAACTGCTACATTTAGTGGTGTGGGTGGTGTCCCTGTTAAACCTCTTACACTGTCTCAGATATAGCTAAAATCCAGTAATCATTTTTTTTTTTTTCTCTCACTAAACTCAAAGGAGCCACATTACGGTAAGAGCCTGAGTGAGGTTCTTTAGAAAAAAATTGCTGCAGGAATACTGCAGTCATTATTTCACGATGAGGAACTTTGTCGCTGTCAGGACTCGGTCACAGAGCGATATCTCTGGACATGTGTACCGCTCAAGTAAGGCTTCACCAGAGCAAACAACTGTTAAAAAAGGGTTTCATCTTTCATTACACAAAATACCTATTGATTTTTGCTCGCAACACTGTAAACTTATTGCAGAGAATTACTAGATCATAAAAAAATGGACACAGCTGCTACCTCAAAGGAGGTTTTAGGAGATCAGAATCTAACAATGAAAAAGGTACTCACTGATAGTAGATTAGAAAGGTGAAAAAGTCACTCCAGAACACCAAACAGTGAAAGTTACTTGAAGTTAAATTCAAAAAGAACAACAACAAAAAAAATGGTCAATGGGAACCTGATTTATGAGAGCATAAAAATGCCTGGTATACAAATCTAAATTCACAAGCATGCATTCATCATATCATATTTTATACACCACAGTACTCGAAATATTAGTATAAATAATGTGAGCACTTCAGCGAAAACCAAGAAAAATTGGGGAATGAAATACAAAAAGACTGCCAAATCTTGAAGATTGGGCATCACTGAGTTGCATTTAAGCTCTGGTAAAGATCTTGAGTCCAGATTATCTGTTTATGTGTGTATGATAAAATTGTTGATACCCTTTTGCCAATGTGGAGGGATTTCTAGGAACGTTTAACCATTTCCCAGAGCATAAATACGACATATCACAAAGACAATTTTATTTTAGCCACTTATCACTGTGATAGACGAGGACCCGAGTGTGACATACTACCACTAACAGTGATGAGAAACATAAGAGGTCAGAAAAAGGTGGAACCTTGGTTTCACCAAGTCCCCAACAGCAGCCGAATCTACTTGCACACAGCTGCTTGAGAAGAAAGACAAACTTATTTTTTTTACTGGAATAATGCCATTGGATCAGATTAGTATTAAATATACCTTTATAGCAACGAACACTCCTGGTGGCATTACGGTGAAAATGTAGAAGACCACTGTTGTGGAGGAACTGTTTTGCTGTACGTGGCAGGCCGACGTTGACTATCTGTTATTACATTCTAGATATTCAGTAGTAAGTAGTAAGTAGATTTGACTAGACACAACAACATTTTAATCTATGAAATGTTACTATAAGATATCTACATTTAGAATCTGGCAAGTAGGAAGAAATATGTCCTGTTTATTCTCTTTGAGCACACAAATTGTACTTAAAACATGGCTTTGAATAGCAAAAGGTGCCGAAGTTCCCAAACTGAAAACTAAGTATTTTCAAATACATTTTTCTGTCAATTCTCTCCATTTAAGTTTTAACTGTCTTCTTCCTACTAGACAAAATAATTGTCTTAGACATAAGTAATGATATATTGACTAGAGTTGTATTAATTTTAAATAACAATAGTAATTACATATTGCCTGGTCATCGCTTTTTTTCTGGAAATCTGCAAGTTAATTTGCACAAATCAAATCCTATGCATCTCCTATCTGAAAATGCACGTAGGACTTTTTAATATTGATATCACATAAGATATATTTAATTGAAAGTATGAATAGTCATAACAAAAAGCGAGAAATCTGAGACTTACCTTACGACTAGTCATAACCTAGTTGCGCAAATCTACAAAGGAATGTTAGCAATTTATTGTAGATATCTTCAATCGAAGTCGCCATACAACTTAATGGTAAGTTTAACATAATTTAAAATTTTAACAATGTAATTTGCGATATTTCGAGTAGGTATTTTATCTCGAAAAAATTTAGTTAGATTTACCTTAATTAATTGATATGTCATAAACCAGTTTCAGCTATCTGTAACATAAGTGTGCTGGCTGATTTGATGTTAAAATTGCCTGCCATATGCTGTGGGCTGTGGACAAATTTTAAGTCTGTGCTACAATGGTTTATTTGAAATGCTACTACAGTGAAAAACTAGTTGACTACTTCTGCGGAGTTTTGCTATTTGAAATTTGAAATTATTTGAAAATGGTATCCTAATTTCTTGATAGGACAGTGGGAGACTAAATTAAGATTGTGTCAGACATCAAAGTAGACACACCATAGCCCATTGACCAAAAAGGAACCTGTGATTGAACCATTAGTATAATTTTTTTTAATGTTTATTTGATAGGGACAGACACAGATTGACATGGACAAACTGAAAGAAACAGCACTCTCATGTTTGCGTCATATTTATTTCAGGACAGCGACGCACATTTGAAGGTGCAACGTTTCTAGAATGGTGAGAAGGGTAGAAAGCTTGCACCAGGCAGACAAACACCAAACACAACACCGTAGGAGCCTTGCCCCGTATGGAGAGGAGCAGCAGAACCTCCAGGCCAAAAGAGGCACAGGGAGAGACGCACATAATCCCCGACCCATCACCGCTGTCATGGTACCCGTTCAGACCAAGTCTATAAACTCTATCACACTGGTGTGTAAGTGCCTGTACATCAGCCTTGATAGTATATTTTTTTCAAAATATAACAAGTCATGATTTTTGTACGTTTCTCAGTGTGACATTTTTTAAATGAATTAAATTTAATGTAATAAAATGCAAACAATTTTTTCAAATATGAAAGTCTTAAAACTATGTAACTTATCTGTTACATGATTTTGCTTCATATTGTAACTGTGTTGCTATGTAGCTGTTATCTGGGGCTGCTCTTGTAAAAGAGGCAAACCTGGTTAAATAAAGTTATAACATTATATACAAGTTATAGATACTTAACGTTAGCTTGTCTACCTTGGCTTTCCAAAATAGCATGCAGCTCTTATCACTGAAATATATCAATCAGTATATTTAAATGTATCTGTACACAACAGTGACAATTGTCAACAACTGTGTCGCTGGAGACATGGATCTAGGAACACAACGTTCCTCCAAAACCGATAGAAAATGAGGACATGAGGCTGCCAGGAGGGCTATGACAGCACTGAAAGAGCAGCAGGACTTCCTGGCAAAGACTGGCTGCTTATAACATAGGACAACAATCACTAACATGCATAGTATATTTGGGCTGTGGGGCAAACTTGCAGAACCAATCATCTTATGTGAGAAAACCCGCACCCACCCCACTGAAAACAAATGAGACCTGCAAGATTAAAAAAATAACAATAATATATATATATATATATATATATATATATATATATATATATATATATATATATATATATATATATATAATATATATATATATATATATATATATATATATATATAATATATATATATATATATAATATATATATATATATATATATAATATATTATATATATATTTTACCATGAGATATATACATATTATATATATATCTCATGGTAAAAATGTGTTGAGCTTAATACAAAGCAATGTATGAAAGATTAGACACAACAAACTGAGGCAATGCAGTGAGACACCGATAATACAGCCTAAGCGACCCTCCTAACACAATATGTATGTGTTAGAATGGTCCAATCAAATCCCAGATCTAAATCCATATGAGAATCTGGGCCTAAAATTACAAATTGAAATTCACATACAGAAAAGACATACAGGAAAATATTCAAACACACTGCCTGAATAAAGACACTTGACAGATTTTTCCAATTTTATCCGTCTACAAAAAAACCCCCAAAAAAGCCTACCATCCAAACTTATCACAACTTCAACTATCATCTATCTTTAAACACCACAAAAAAATAGATTTAAGAATTCACTGAGTATATATAACTTTCCAAATTACAAGTTAAGTTTAATCATATGTAGTTCCCCCTTTTTAGCATCCTTTATTTTATCCAGTCTATTGTTTTATATGTTACATTGTAATAATAAAAAAAAAAGTTATTTTTAGTTTTAATGGAATTAAAAATCTTCCCGCTCGGAGAAATTATAAATTAATATTTTCTTTCTTTTTTAAAGGGGTGGAAGAAATGCTTATAGTACATAAGCTCTTCTTTTTGAATAATTGTTCCAGATAAAAGCTAAATAATGCAAGTCAAAGCAACTAGAACTTTTAAAACAAGCCTGTCGATTTCAAGATGTCAAGACATCACTTCAAAGCAGCTGACTCCAGACAAAAGCTTGGGCCTGCCATAGCAACCAAATCCTGGCTCTCTTGACTCCTCACAGCTCTGATTAATGGTAGAGGCTGTGGGTGGGTGGTAGACATGGATCTGCCCATTACCACACTACAACATTGCAAATGGCTTCAATTACTGCAGAGTGTGCTGAGCGGGCAGTACTGGTCCTGGGAAGCAAGATGAGCAACGTGTAGGATCCAGCAGCTAACTCTGTTCTTATCCTCTCGTCACCCCTTGTTTTTTGCAATCCGCCGAAAATAAATGAAGGAAAAAGTGGCAAAACAATACAGAGCAATACGTTATTTTAAAGTTTCCTATTTTTCAAGCAAGCAATCTTGATGGTTAGCGTTTCATCCAGATATTTAGAGAGGCTGCTAAAGGTCAAGAGATGGATGTCTGGATGTGTGAACAGTGTATGTGGGATATATTGTGTAAACTCAAACAACACCAGGGACCCTCGGGGTTTCCCTCCCAGCATTGTAACACTGTTTCCCCCGACAAACTGACATGTCGGCACCAATCAGTAGCAGGACATAATAAGGCCTTGCCAAGTTCTTGACAAGTATCATGAGGCCCTAGGCGCCCACCACTCCCCCCACCCTGGCACAGGGGCAGCCACCAGTCAGGGACAGCCTTCCTGAGCCAGAGCAATGGGGATTCCCTAGGATAACGCTCCTGTGCCCGGTGCCAAGATTGCAGCCCCCCTGTAGATCCTTATGTAACAAACCAGCTGTCTCCATCGGTTCACTGACCCACATTCATAACCTTAACCCTGGAGGCAAAGCAGACTCCCACGGTTTCTCACAACAGCCCCCTGCTCCACCTCTAATTGTTCCGCCCCCCTCTGGGACATCACTTATTACCTAACTGATGGTCAGAGATGAAAAGAAGAAAGATTGCAAATCAGAAATATAATTGAGTCAATGACTCCGCTACTGGAAGTGGAAAACGATCATTAGGCGTCCTCCACCCACGACTAAATGCTCTACTTCACAAATCACGTCAATTAATGTCATCGGTTATGAAGAATCCTCTCTGTGTCATACAACATGGACAGATGCTAATGAGTAAACATACTTAACGGAGGAGGTGGGGAGACATGGGATTCCCTCCGCTCTTAGTGTGCACACAGGGCACATGGCCATGAAGACCAATGACAATGCAGAAGGTAATATAAAAGCAAAAAAAATGTCAAACCCAATACAGGGACATCTCATCAGGATATAATGAAAAGTTGATTTGTTGTTAGTTTAGTTAAGTAGAGTTGATACAGCAGTTATACCGTATACATGAAGAAAACCTAAAATAAGTGTTTTTGAAAATCTGAACAGTACCTGAGAAATGTTAGAGGTGTCAGTGTACCGACAAGTTTGTCCATATAATATACGGTACATGCACTCAAATACTTGGTTGGGGGTTCTTTAGCATAAATTGCTGCATCTTTGCAAGTTACCACATAGAAGATCCACCTGTGGCTTTTACGAGTAGTTAAAATAAAATCAGGTAGCAGATCATCTGCAATATCTTTTATGGTGTCTCTCGTCTCGCTGGCAATCAAGGTTAGTGTCACCGTGGTCATAGGACCTCGTTTTATCGCTGCATGCACAGGTTCCAAACTCTGCTGGAAGAAAAAGTCAGCATCTCCACAAAACCTGTCTTTAGAGGGAATCATGAAGAGCTCTGAATCTACACCATCAGATGAGATGACATCCCAAATCCTTCTTGATTGTGGAAACTCCGAACCCGATTTTGTTTGGATTCAGTGCGTCTTAATTTTGGGACATTTACAGAGGACAATGAACCACAGACGAATAGTGTACTGCTGAACCAACATAAAATGCATTGTTTCTGGTTAAGGAATGGTTTTAAAACAAGAAATGCCAAAGTTGTTTCCCATTTTTCTAGATCAGGAGTTTCAAACTCTAGTCCTAAAAAGTTAATGTAATGCAACCTTGATGTGTCCAAATTCCAATGAATTACCTCCTTCTGCATTCAGGTTCCAGAGAGTCCTGCTAATTCTCTAAAAATGTCATTCAGGTGTGTTAAAAGACACAAATCTAAATCTTGCAGGATGACAACTCTCAAGGACTGCAAATTGATGGCTAAATGTAGCCGTCAAATACAGCTAAAGTCTATCCTTTGTGAAATCGTCCCAAAGATGTGAAAGTTCTCCTCAAACGCACTTTAGTTTACAATCCTTGCCAAATTGAATTTATCCCTGCTGCCATTTTTTCTTCCACTCAGTTTTCCAATAATATGATTCTATATAGAACTTGCGAACAACCTATTGCTACTAAAAAGACCTTTTATGGCTTTTTGCTGAACAGCTGTCATGTCAGCAGTCTTTCCCTTATTGTGTTGGCCATAACATTTATTTAAAAAACATGTTCTTTTAAATTGTTATGAAATATTAAGATCTTCTGTCAGAATTAATTTTATGGATTTTACTAGATGAAAGCTATAACCATCAAAACCAATAAATACGTTTACTAAGCTATATGTATTATTAAAATTTTAAATTAAATAATTTCAATGATCTTACTATTTGAGATCTGTGAGTAAAACAACATTTAGCATCCAGTCCCATCACTCTTCATAAGGCCAGTTATGGCTGAACTGATTCTTCAAATGAAACATTTGATTATCTTAGAGTGAATTTAGTTAATTAAATTTCCCTTGAATAGATTTTGCAGTAGAGAGGAAGCGCTACAGCGAGAGTTAAACTCATCCAATTGGTTAAGGAAGGGTGGATCCGCTAACAACAATTGCTTCAAAATTGGGTGGTCAGATAGTTTTAAAAATATATATATTATATGTGAAACATTCTATTTTAACATGTGATGAAGGTTTACCTCAAATTGCACAAATTTGACTTGGATATGAAACGAGTTCTCAAAAAAAAAGTTCTCCTCTTTTGGCATTTCTTTTTTCCAAAACTTTTAACATCAAACACACCTCAACCTAATATGCTTGGACTGTTTGCTGACAGAGCTGACAAAACTTCAAACAGCAGAGACTGGCAGCTCCAATTGTTCACCGCCGCCGTGGTTGAAAGTCTCAAACCGCCCCGATCTCCCCCCAAATCATCGACTGCGACCCGAGTAGAACCGACAGGTGCACACGCCTCCTGTGAGCTGCAGTGCTGTGAGTCTGAGTGCCGCTTCGCACCTTCCCTCAGACTTCAGACAGTGGAAAAGTTTAAAAAAAGAAAGAAAAAACAAACAAACATCATTCGCTTCTGAGAGACAAACAAAGGTATGGTAATGATTTAAACAGTAGTTAATTTAACCATCTGTTCATGTGCACTGACATTGCTGATCTGGGATTTCAGGTTTACCAAGACACGGTCAGGCAGACTTGTGCAATTGTGCGTGGGAGCCGGTAATACTCGTACTGACCTGGTGGGCATTAGCACAGCCGCAGACTTGCCCACTAACCTCATTAACATTTTACTTGTTAGGTTCAAGCACTTGGCCAACAACTGCCCACCGAAAATAACTCCAAATGATGCAATAAAACCTTTGAGTGAAGCGAGAAGAGATAAAACAAGTAAACTGATACGGATGTCTGATATGGAAGGATTTGTCCTATCAAAGAAAAGAGAAATTATATTAGGTTCCAATGAGAGGAAATTAGGAGTTTGAACTGCTCACAGCAATCTTCTGTAACAAAATGTACATATTTATCAGTTTTTTTTTTTGTTTTTGTTTTTTAGGATATCACTGTAGATAAAAATAACGTTTCTGCAAACTAAAGATGCGGAGTGTTTACCACGGTAAGACTCCTTTTCCGTTAGCGCTATCTTTGAGTGAGGCGGCTGCTCGAATAACATGAATTGGTAACGGTGGAAACCAGTCTTTTGTGGCGGCGTTGGTGGATGGTAATCTGCAAAAAAAAAGAACAATAATAAACAAAAGCTGGCAGCGGTGAGTTACTCTATTGAATAAAAGTAATTAAAAACGTTGGGGTGTTGCTGGTTTTTTTTTTGATGACGTTACACTAATAGCAGCTGTATATCCATAAAACTCACCCCGAATTGTGTGCATTTTTGTCCGTGCTCTTGTTTTGGTTAATGGTTTGTGTAAATATTTTCATATACATTCCGGTGCATTTAAGCAATGCTGCTCTAGTAATAATAGGTCAAAACTAAAAAGACTTTAAAAATGATCAAAATAAGTAAATAATAAGCGCTAAGTCTAAAATTTTATATGACTACAAGTAAAACCACAGAAACGTATTTTTCCAAAGTAACAGAATATAACAATAGTAAGCAATGGTCAAGTGTGTTTTCAAAATTCGTTTCACAAACATGTAAATATGAAATGACAATAAAAAAATTTGAATCATAGAATTTTCAAAATATAGCTTAAATATTAATTCATTTTAGACATTCAACTTAAAACCTGGAACATATGTCTATATTTACTGTCCACATTAAAACTCACTCATGGAGTTAATTTTTTGCTAAATCATCTATGTTGTTTGTCAAAAATTAAAATACTGCATTAGATTAAATAAAAAAAAGTACTTTAGGAATGTTAGCCTACTGAAAGGAATAGCCATGTTATGTATTGTATCTGCAATAAACATGAGGTTGGGCCTCCTTTAGTTCGTCACCAGCAGTGATGTATCTGATCTTAACCTTATAAACACTCCATAGATTTTGTATATGGTTTAGGTCAGAAAGGTTTTGCTGGCAAAGTAACATCCTGGTTATCAGTGCAGGTGTCGGTATTTGTGGTAATGCAGGCAGCATCTGAGTGAAAAAATAAGCAGCATGTCTATACAGCCATGATGACCTTGGATTTCAGAAAACACAGTGAAACACCAGCAGTTTTAGGCCCACCAGCAGTGAAACACCAGCAGTGAAACACCAGTGAAACACGGGACTTCAAGCAACATGAATACTAACCCAATGCACCATTCCTTCAGACCTTGGGATCATGACTGGAAAGAAACCAAGAAATTTAGCTTTACTTATGAAGTGGACCTTAGACCACATGTTTTTATTACTTAGCGTACATAAACATAGATTGTGTTTCTGATTCAGGATACCTTGGTAAATATCCCTCAAACTCCTGAAAGGATTTAACTTTCCAAACCTTTAAAGGCTCTGGTTAACCCTGTTATCTATTTGTACTGGATTTTCTTGTTAGTGAATGTTATCGTAAAGCACTTTGGTAAGCTATGATTTTTAAATGTGCATAAATACTCAAAAGTTTTATTGTATGGTTATGTATTTAATTCTGGGAACACACACTTTTTAGAGGTTTGCTGTACAACAACAGTAAAGCCAGCAGTTTTTTCCCCATAATGTACATATCACAAAATAGACATTACATTTCCGGTATAAATCCATTACATGTCATTTTAAAATTTACTGACAAACTGATTAAATTATTTCTACAAACTTTAGGCTGTGTTAATCAAAACTAGAAAGATTTATGAAAATTAATAAGCTATAAATCTGTCAGTCTGGTCCAGTCTCGAATGTTTCCTCTTTTTAACTTAAATTACTGAAATAGATCAATTATTATTTTTAGTCTTACCAGTAAGAGTCATTCCTTGTATTTCTCCTTTGTTCAATGACTGACCCTGGTAAAAGAAACACAGTTAGTCAGAGAAATGCTAAAGAAAGCATTCCTGCAAACTAATGTTTTGGCACTAACTGAGAATTGACAGTTGAAGGGTGTTTGTAATATCAACTCTTTTCACTCGAAGCATCCCTACAGGATAGTACAATAGTTTTTGGGTAATATAAGTCCAACATAACACATATCTATTTAAATAAATGTCCAAAATGAAGAAAGATACAGTACTACAGACAAAAGACAGCTTCCATGCACAATAAGCGCAAAGAGAGGATTTCCTATTTCCCATATTATAAATTGTATATTAACCTCCTGTTGCCTAGAAACAGACATATTATTACCAGATAATAAGTTCAAGTGCATTTATTAAACCTTTAGATTTTTTTTTCTTTTTACTGTATTTGTCATGCTTAACTCCCTCTTTCTCAGGAAGCACAGATAGTAAGGCCATTCACACAGCAAAAAATTACACACAGACACGTTTGTTTAATAAACTTGGGTATTTACTACATGATGGCTGCATCCTTGAGTGGGAGGAAAATGACTAAATATGTTGTCTGTGAAATGGCCCCAAACCCACTTGAAGCAAGAATGGAAGTCCCCATCACAAACGAGGAGTGTGTGGTCTCAGCACCTATTTGTGTCCTCCTTTCTCTGCACACAGGCTCCCCCTACAGGGGGAACTAGGTATTATGTTACTAGACAGCAATCTTGGACAAAAGATGGACTAGAAATAAATGTTTCCCTTACTGTCCTCCCCTTGAAATTGACAATTCGGTTAATTTGAAGACTTTACATCAACTGGAATATAGATAAAAGATGAGGAGGTAACTAATTATCTTTATAAAATCAAAGCTAATTGATTAAACAAACTAATACAGTATGAACAGCAGCATTCACTTTTCACTTTGGCAATGGAGTGAATATATTTCACAATATATGTGTATATATATATATTTTTTAAGGAAAAGTAATATACTCGTAATATACTTGTACAGATAAACTCTGTAACTCAATAAATACACGTACTGAAACATTTCACATGAAAAAATATATCCCACTTTCTATTTATTGAATTCTAATATTTTGTACAGAAAAAAAAAAAAAAAGATGTTGGGAGATATGAGGATTGCCACCAAATCATGATGCAAGCTGAAAATTTTATTCATACACATGTAGTTGTAATAGTTCAGTTTCGTACAAATCTATTGTCTTAATATGGCACACTTTAAAAAATCCCAACTTTGATCGACATCAGCACTGTTTAAATAGGTCTGCAAGAGTTACCCAGGATTTCATCAGTAAGGCAGGCATGTGCCCCTCATTGTGCAGCATCTTATCTATAATCCTATAATGACTGTTGAGGATGTTTCACAGAAAGTATTAAGTGTTTATTCCGAAACATATTCTGAAACATATCAGAAGATTAGCTTCAGCTGTGAGTATCTTCATCCGCAGATCAGTGCGAAAAAAATAGCTTTATTTAGAAACAGCAAGAGTCCTGCAGCCTGCAGCATCCAAAACCATTGCCATAGCAACAGGTAGTCAACATTTTCCCACATCTTAATTTTCAGCGCTCGCTCGTTTTCCCTGGCACCTCTTGCCCTTTTAATTTCAGTACAGAACATGGAGTTTAAATAACAGCAAATGAATACAACATTGAATTTCAGCCAATTAATGGAAAACAAGTTTACAGTAGCCAGCAGAAATATCTTTGCTTATCTTATTGCAAAAGACATGTTGCAATGATCTACTCCTAAGCAGAGCTTGTTTTCAGATGGACATTAATTTGCAGGGCATTGTCAGTGGTGGTCTGTGGTGATAAAACTGACTTCTTGGTTGTTGTTGTTTTTTTTATCTTTGTAAAGAACACTTACAGTTCTTAGTCATGACTGAGGTTTTTGATCAAAACAAAAGACAGCAATGACACACAAGCGTTATGAACTTGTTAAAACACTCTTCTTACAGTTTAGTTTTTACAAACTCACACCTCTAACTCCTTAATTTCACTTTTTAGAGGAGCTTTTCTTTTTACCTCAACTGATATTTCTTTGATTTATTTTACTAAAGCTAACACTCGCATGGAGTGTAAGTAACTTTTTATGGGGTTTATTTTTACTCTCAAAAAATCTTTTGGAAATTGACTGAACTAAAAACTTTCAGCCAATAACCCCAATGTTTCTGACTTTTGCAGTTTAATTTAATTTATGAAACGAAGTAGATATGGAAACAACTTGACAGTAAATTATCTACCAATTTATTTTCTATGACCTCTTAATCTTGTATTGTGAAAGGGTTACAATGGTGGATTTCCTTACCAACGTATAGGTTAGGTTCTAAAAAACTAACTTATATGACATAAATTAAATTTTTTGTTTTAAGTGTGTTGTATACACTGAACTTAGGCTGTAGATGGGGCTTACGCTAAAACACATGTTGGGAAGTTACAGAAAGAAAAAAAAAGGACACAACTTAACAAGTTAAGAGTCTTTATTTCCATTACAGTGCCCAGCCAGGAGCTGCTGCTGTGTTTTTTATAGACTTAGTTCAACGGCACCAAAAAATTTATAGTTTTGGAAGTTATGTTTATTGTCAAAGCAGTTATTAGAAAGTTTGGATTGTTTTAAATTTATAGTTTTGGAAGTTATGTTTATTGTCAAAGCAGTTATTAGAAAGTTTGGATTGTTTTTTTCAGTTCATATATATATATATATATATATATATATATATATATATATATATATATATATAATTTTATTTTATTCATTAAATGTTTTAATCTGTTGTGTAAATTCAGAAATTAATTTAAAAAATGCTTCTGAATTTTAAGCTCATAATTTAATTACAATCCACCAATAAAGGGCAAGATCAATAATTATAATTCCTAGATTAAAATAAGCGCCTGAGTTATCAGTCATACTGAAAATTAGTGTGTAATTAAATATGTTGGTTTCTTTGTCTTAAATGAGGCTTCCTGCTTTAAATAAAATAAATGTTTGCTATAAAATTAAACAACCATATTTATTTTACATCACGTCTGTCTGATTATCCCATGGTAAACCTTGACACACAGGTGGGTTGTGTTTTCAGAAATGGATGACAAAGAATTTATGCTAGCAGGTGGATGCCAGAAATAATGTTTTAAAGTGATCTTTATGCATTTACTGTGTAAAAAAAAAAACACCGGGAAACTAATCAAGCAATTATGAAAAACAGAAAACAGCACATGAGACCACACAACACGGAATTCATCATATTCTAAAGAGTTATAGATTTTATTCATTAGTTAAGACCATATTTTTATTTTTGGCCCAAGAAAGTCTGCTCAGATCAGTCACACACATGGTTTCTTTGGGTGTGCAAAGTATGCAAATATCTTTTAAAAAGAAATTTGCAAACCACGCCTTGCTATGACAAAAAACCCTTTCCGTGGAAAAAAAAAATACTAAGCTGATAAATAAACAGCCAGCAACAAGACTGAAAACTAAAAAGTTACAAATAAAGTAAATAAGTGTAGTAGGTATTTTATTTTTAAATCCTGCACATTTTACGCCGGGGTTCTTTATGCACCTACTTTTGCCAAACTCATTCCTGAGAGGCTGTTGGATTGATTCAGGGACATCTATTTCTGGACTGACACCAAAAACAAAACACCATCCTGGAATATCTTAAAAGGGCTGAAAACAAAGTTGTGGAGCTGTGTGTTTGGACACTTTAGGGCAGATTCAGGTTTTATATTCACATTTATTGTTTTACACACATTAGTCTGCTGCCAAAATATGTAATAAAAAGCAAAAGTGTCAAAGTGCTGTACACTGAGGTATAGCTGTAAACTGTTTAAGAAGAAAAACTGTATAATAATAACAAATAAAAGAAGATATGGTAAAATAAAAACATAATTTAGAAGAAATTAGCACCCAAAACATGGAGATTTGATCATAACATATTTCTAAAGCTAATTGTTTACTGTAATTAATTATTCTTGAACTAAATATTAAACCTATGAGTTAATATGCTCAATAATAACAAAATATGTGTAAAACCTGCAATTTACTGCTGGTTCTTCCAGTTGTGATATTGAAGTTTGCATAAAAGGTTAGAAACGTTTTTAAAGAGAATCATCAGTAAAGATTAAAACTGAAACTACTAAACAGTCACTGCTGTCAATTTCTTATGTTGCCATAATAGTAAAGATCACATTTGAGAAAGAGGACAGTGGCACAGCGCTACAGTAGTTGTCTTGCAATCAGGAGTTGTAGGTTTGATTCCAGTTTCTCCTGTCAAATGTTCATGTGCTTAATGGTGTGTTTGTGGGTGCAAATGGGTGAATGTTGCTGGAAAGTAAAATGAGTTGAGTGACCAGTATGACGTAAAAGGTGCTACAGATATTCAATGCAAGGCTATTTTATTTGAATAGCACACTTTCAGCAATAAAGCAAACAAAAACTTGAAAAAAAACCACAACAAAAAAACATGAAATTGCTTTATGAAAATAAAGGAAAAAGATCACAGACTATTGTCCAGTCAATTTTTGGTGGAATCTAGGTTTTGGTGCTGATTTTTAACACCTAAATTAATTTTCCACAACTATAAGCTTTACTTAGGGTTAAAAGGTAATTTGTCTTAGAATAAAGTTGAACACGCTCAGGGCTTTAAGCTAAAAGAAAGTGACTAGTTCCTTTTAGACACAAGAGTAATAAGCTTTTTACCTTCTGTAAAATATATTTATTTCAGTGTTAGAAGTTTGGATGCTGCAGGGAGTGTCAGTGCATGGTTTGCAACAAAGACTGATGTAAAAGGCTCAGTATGTGTTATACAATAGAAAACAGTATGGTACGCTATTAGGTAAACTGTATGCCAAGTGTTATGCACCAGAAAATTTGAAAACAGAAGTTTTTTTTTCAACAAATTGATTTCAAGCTGTAAACTATGTAAAAGTCAAAGTGCCATACTTACTGTCAGGAAAGCCGCAATTAAGATCTGGGACACACTGTACATTAGGAAACAAATCCCGGTTCGCTGAGGAATAAAATTCAGTAGTGGTGGTACTGCGTACCGGCCCACTTACAGAACGATTTACCCTTCTGTACTGGACATGTATCAAGGCGATGCTAGACAGGTATTGACCTAAAGCAGGGAAGGCTGAAGAGCAAGGCAGACATGCCATATTGTGATGGGGACATCAAAAATGAGCGTATTCAAAAGGAATGAGGGCACACACAGCTTGCTCCAAAAAACAAAAAAAGAGTAGGATGTGATCAGAGGGCGTTAGTACAGCTAACTGTATGTTTATACCTCCACTGGAAAACCTCTTGGTCTACTTACACCATTGACCAGGCGGCTAGGCCGGGCTAAACACACTACAACAGGAAGCATGTTCACTTGGAAATCGCCTTTGTGATGACAAAGCTCCCGCAAGCTGTTATACATCTGACCCAGACCTCTGTGCTGCTTGGGATGAGCAATCATGGAAAACAGTACCATAGAGTCAAACAGGAAAGAGAGCAACGGACAATCTCGACTGAATCTAAGCTTCATGTGTAAGAAATGTTGTCTTCGCTACAGGTTTCGTTGTTAGTCTATATTCTGTTTAGTGTAGCTGCAACCTGTTCAGATACCACAATTGTGTCTCCAGCTGGTATTTTGCTCACATTTTATACTGCCTCTATTTCTTGTTGTGGCAAAGCTTCCTTTAATGTCTTACTGACTGTTTTACACTCTGATTTGAAAAAAGGCAGAACGAACTCAAACAACCTACACAATATGAGCAATGAATAATGTTAAACATCTACAAAAGGCTTCGTAGCATGTGCTTTTTTTATGGGTCACAAAACATCTTGTCACACCAACCAACAATATAAAGCAATCTCATCTTCATGATTAGTTTTGGGACAAATACAAAGAATGAATCATATATAATGAAACAAGATAAAGTAGCTTCCTGTATGGAAAATAGACTAAATACTTTCCATGACTTGGTAAAAACAATCTGGGGCCGGAGGATGAGTGGTATGTTTGTATAATGTGTCAACATAACTTTCGTTAGGAATCCTCCGACACGAGCTAGTAGGTAGGAGTCCACGAAGAGGCGGTGGGTGGGTGCAGGGGTGCGATTTCAACAGGAATACCCAGTTGCCCAAGAACCCTTCTCTTTCTTTGTGTGGGTGCGTGCTTCCCTTTGTCAGCAAGAGTTACTCATGCACCTCCTTGAATATCCACTACTTCTCCCTCCCTTTGCTTAGCCTGTAAACCCACACCTACGACAATCAGCACCCACGTTCTTCTAATGCAGTTCTCAGAGCATCATTCTCCCTTTTACTTGCAGTCAGGCTAACAGACGGGGAGAGAGAGCATGACAGATGGTGTTCACAGCTCTATTTCTGAGGATGGACTTGTACTGCCACAGCCACCCCCCACCACCGACCCCCCCTTGCCTATTCTGCTCAAGCCAAGTGCTTATGACTACCTCCTCTTCTTCCTTGCTGTAATCAGCCCATTCATTTGCAAGATTATCGTGAATTAAGAGTTTGCGTGCTGAAAAGAAACCTCAGGGCAAGTGGGTTAACCACTGATGATGGCAGAGAGAAACTGTGCGAATTACAACAGGAGAAATTGTGGAGAAAATGCATATTTATAAATTTACAAGCACAACATGCCAAACCCCCCTAAGAAAATATTCACAACTTTTCAAATTGAAAACATATGGTTGAATGTCATTTCTCAATCATTCTTCTCTCAAAGCCCACATTTTCTCTGGAGTACCTTTTTTTGCTTTAGCTGCTTACTGGTGGTATCTGCACTGTTGCACACATGTTAGCAGTCAAAGAGTTTGGATGAGATTCTGGTGCACGTATCTGCTTAAATCCAGTCAGACAAGCAGAATGTTAAAGAAGCTGTCCGTATCCAGCTACGAGAGTTGTGACCAGGTCTATAGTTTCCAAAGATTAAACAAGCACACAGGCGAAACCTGTCTGATATTATTACAGTTATTGTCAGAGTTGGTAAAAACTCAAAGACGTTTTAAAGTCAGCAGCTAGTACTGTATGTAGTTCCAAAGACTATGAAGACTGTGATGTTCCTGTCTGCTTTCGAATGGTTGAAAGGTCAATAGTTGTTGGCTCTTACGCTTCATTTGCCCAAAATGTATAGCTTTATTGTGACTGTTGTTTTTTGTCATGTTTTGTTGGAGAACATTCCTGATCAAAAATGAGGAAGACCAAGGAAAACTGCAAACACAGCCGGGAAAAAGTTGTAGAGAAGCCTAAAGCAAAGTTAGGTTTTAAAACGATAAGCCAAGCTTATCTTAGTCCCACATCCAAAATTGGAACAAAAGAATAGAATAACTACCAGATACAAAGACATGGGCTAATTCAAAATGCTGCTACCCGTCTTTTAACTGGTAAACAGAGACAAGAGATCATCTGCCCAATGTCGTTCATTGGCTCCCTGTGTATCAATGAATTAATTTCAAAATCCTATCGTTGTCTTATACATAAATGGTCTGGATCCTCCATACCTTTCAGATTTTCTAAAGCCTAATCTACTTTCATCCAGCTAAATGCTTCCAGTTGCCGGAAAAAATAGGTGGAAAAGTTTTAACATGTCCTTTATGAACAAACTGGATTTGTGCTTGGATGGGCGTCAACCTAAACTAACAGGCTGGGCAAAGAGAGCAATAATCAGCAAAGCTGCCAGTAAGGCCATTATTAATCTGGTGGAGCTGCAGACGTCCAAAGCTGAGGTGGGAGAATCTGTTGTCGAGACAATTACAATACTTGCTCATGTAGATTCAAGATTAATTTATTGCCATTCACATCACATGAGGGTACATGAGCACGAACGGAATTACAGTTCCAGTACCCCCATCCAGACAAACATCACAGCACATACATGGGGAGACAGGTGACTGAGGCCTTGCACTATCCCAAGATGCTGCCTTATCTTGAGGCCCATCCATCATAAGTGCTTCCTTTACGTGAGGAAGAAGATGCCACATTAGGGAGAGGTGAGAACAAAAAAAGACATTTCACACTTAATCCTTGAAAGGATACAGCTTGAAGTTGCACAAAAACCTCTGCACAAAAAAGCACCAAAAAACCCCACACAGACAAAGCAGGAGAAACATCCAGCAGGGGGTGCGGTAAAGGCAGTGTAGAATGGGTATGTGTTTGTTTGTTTGTGTATGTGTGTGTACTCCAAAAATCTGTTCTTTGAAGAGTGGCAAGAAAAAAGAAGGCCAAAAATAATGCTGTACATCATCCTGGACACAGTCTCCCTAAAATAGGGGTACAATAATCCTCTGGGGGTACCTTCTTTTTTCTTCTTTTTGGTCAGGAACAGAGAGGTTGGTGGAGAGTCGTTTGGTTGGAGTGGGTCAATATATGGATAGATGGAGCTAAACACAAGGGGATTCTAGAAGAAACTATGAGGGATGTTTATAGCTCTTGATTTACTAATAGTCTGGGAGGGTATTTTGAAAGTAACTCAAAACCACCAGAGCAATTTATGTCCAGATGTTATCTAGCCATGGCAGTGATGACATCTAACAGTTGACAGTTCACTGCTCACACTTTGCTGGAGTTGGACAATATGTTATGAGTAGACCGTTACTTAATCTCAGTAGGTCATAGCCATCCTTGCCGTTCCTGTTAAGATAAACATTTGTGTAAAAGCGATAAACAGTTTTTATCGAAAAGTTTGATCTCCTCTGGGCTTTCCACATTGTTAAGGAGAGTTTCTATGGGGATTATAATTAATTAATTCAGAAACTAGTGTTACATCAGAGACTAGGCCTCTGTGCATACTAATCAATATTTACTGTATGTCAGTGTGTCGCTTCCTGATTTTACTCAAAAACATTATTTTAAATCCCCAAATACGCTCAAAAATTATGCAACTGAGTATTTTAGAGAGCTTCATGGGAGTTTAGCTGGGCAGGGTGAAATGGTCTGAGCAGGAGGGAGCCAACTTCAGTGAGGGGAGGCCCCCTTGATCTGCTTCAACGGATCAACAAATTAACCCACTTAACAATAGCCTGCTGGACTAATGGGTTCACAACAGAAACTCATTTGGCTTTGGTAATGAGCCCAAGTCGGAAACATAAACAGTCCAGTTATTAACTCTCCAGCCATCACTGCCATGGTCTGACACACCGAAACCCACATTCCTTCAGTTGTGCTAATTAGCAGGAAGGGATACTATCACTTGAATCACTGACTTAAGAAAGTAGCTACTCTGACTCATTATCGCAACGATCTATTCGGACTAATTTGCATACATTAGCAATACACCTTAACTGAGTGATTGTGCTGGTGTGATTATCTCATTCTCAGAGAGCAGATTGGACTCAACAGGGTAGAGAAAAGGACAAAATGGGAGCGAACTTTTTAACTTTGGTGCTGCTTCTTTTGCAGTGTGAGTGTGTAAGAGAGTATGGGTCCTGATAAGTCTGTATTTTAGCACTGCTGAGGGAAGCCCAAGCCTGAGTTCCCAAGGTAACAGTCTATTTGAGAGGGGCTGGCTGACTCATTTGAGGGGAATCCTGGAACCTGAACAAGGCTGCCCACTCGCCCCACTCCCAGTTTCATCAGCACAACAAGCAAACAAGGCGCTGACATGTCCCCAAATAGGGCTTCCCACTAACGGGGGTGGCAGTGGAAAATCCCTGTCTGAGTATATTGTCGCAACACACACACTCACACACACACACATCTTTACCATGGCTACAGCAGTTTATGCCAGCAAGATGAGAAGTCCACAGAGATTGAAAATAAGATGGTGTATTCGAACACATGCTGGATTTTGATTAACACATACAGGGATGGTAGAGATGTGAGGGGGCAGGAGAGGAAGTTTAAGCTTATTAAACTGTCAGTGACTCAGAATTAAACTAATGTGAGGTGTGAACGTTGACACAAAGTAAATGGGCATCAATATCTTGTGGGTTTATTCATGACTTAGAAGGAGGAGAGAGGAAGAGGAGGATGAAGGAGTAAGAGTAGGTGGACAGGAGAATGAACTCTTTGCCTAGTCAATTAATCTAATTATTAAGAAATTAAAGGGGATCAACAAGCATGTAATTGAGCCCTTAAGTGTTTCAAGGTGAGTCTATTCCCCTGACTTTGAAATTATATGTAGGGCAAAAGAGCTGGCAAATGTGTGCGGATTTGTTCTGTAAAACAGTAGCTCACAAAAATATTCTTTCTCACAATTTTTTATGGTACAGCTTCAGACTTTAATTCTTTCCGGGAATTTATGTAAAAAAAATTAAAAAATTAAAAAAAAGTTTTACATAAATGTGAAGTAAAATACAAATGTAACTTGTATGAAAAAACACAACTGGCAATTATATACTTATATAAACCACTTTCTGTTACAATTACGCCTGCAAATTTTTTAAAGTATCTCTTTATCAACTTTGCCCATCTTCTTTTCACATTCTTTGCAAAATACCTTAAGCACCATATCATGTGAAAATAAGTAAGCCTCATCAAAGATTCTCATTAAGACTAAGATTTGGTCTTTTATTAGGCTGATTCATCACCTCAATAGATTTTGATCCTATGCCCCACAGCATGATGCCGTCACCACCAAATTTCCTACAGGAACTATTTGCTCATATCATTATTAGTCTTTTCTTTCCACATGGTGTTTAATACGTTGTTCAAAG
Organism: Orestias chungarensis; assembly: GCA_032876305.1. Classification (NCBI taxonomy): domain Eukaryota; kingdom Metazoa; phylum Chordata; class Actinopteri; order Cyprinodontiformes; family Cyprinodontidae; genus Orestias; species Orestias chungarensis. The sequence continues at coordinate 2,729,528 of JAVLVB010000891.1, read as the reverse complement.
AGTTTAATTTTACTCTCAGTTAGAGGTTAGTTAAATTAATAACTTCAACACCATTTGAGATAAATAAAGTATTTTTGATTGATTGAATGATGTTGCACACCAGAGGATACTCCAAATTGTTGCTCTATCCCTGCTTAGTAGAAAATTTTAAGTGGGACTTGTAATACTTTTACTTGGTGGCCACCTCTTCCAGCTGAGCTTAAATATGTGATATTGTCTACAGAATCACAAAAGTAGTTAAAATGAGTCTCATGGCTGCTTATTGCTCAGCTTGCACCTGCTGGTGTAAGCAACAGCTTTTGGATTCCTAGTTGTAAAAACAAGAAAAAGAAGAGAACTGTTGATCATTTTCTGATTCTCTTCTAAGAAATAGTACAAAATGCACATAAATGCATATGGAAAAAAACCATCCCAAGAGAGTCAAACTTGTTATAACTGCAAAATGGGACCAATATTACATGTAATTTATGGATTAAGAGAGGGGATGTTGCACAACTCAAGGCACTAATATGTGTGAAGGCAGGTACGCAAATACATTTTGCTTTATATTGTAGATGTTAGTCATACAGAACAAAAGCCACATTTTCCAAAAGTAAAAATATAGATTTTGGGTTAGGGTAAAAAAAGCACACATTCGTGTACCAACCCTGCTGTTAAGTGTAGCTATTCGATTTGGTCCAGTCCGGTTACATCTGCTGATAACTCTACAGTTCATTCAGTGTCTTTAGTCATTAACAACTGAGAGCTGGTACAAAGGGATTTAAGAGGGAGAATTACTGTTTTGATTTGTTGGATGTTTAATTCTTCTATTATAATTGAGGCAGCAGGGAGACAGAGGTTATAGTAACTGCTGGAAACCTGTCCCACTTCACAGAAAGGTTAATGAACCTTACAAGTCCTATGGGAGATGGAGTATGCTGTTAATTTGACAAATGTGGGAAATAAATGCTTTTATGCTTTTATTGACTGTGACCAATAACGGCCTTTGCTGGAATGAAAGGTTTTAGTCTTTTAGGTGCTTTGCTATGAGGCAAAAAAATAACGTGGAATGCATTTGTTGGAAGAAACTAAGTACATAATTGTTTGAATAGCAATTTCGGGCCAAAAAGCATCTTCATTATTAATTCCTACTTTTAGGCAACATATACTGTGCACCGATGCACCGTAACTTCATTCGTTTTATGAAATGTATGCCTTCGTTCTGAATACATTTGAAGGAATGGTAGATGTTTTTTTTTTTAAACCTTAATTTAAAATCTGCATATTATACTGTTCAAATTTATGCACCAATGGTCTGGATTACATTTTAACAGGTCACCACATGCATTAAGTACTATCAGCTGGAGTGAATAACATGCCGTCTGTCAGCAGTTTCCACAAATATAAACTGAGTTAAGCGAAATATAGCTGTGGCGTATTCAGTCGAGGTGTCAGGGACATGACCACCCGTGTACATGTTGAGCATGCAAAAAGCCATATCACAGAATCAGCTATATGGGTTCGTAGAGTTTCATGAACCCAACTGTCACAAGTATATTTACAACATTAGCGCTTATTAACTCCTCGTTTAGTGAAAGTAAAACAAATCTTTTCACAAATGCCTTCCCAGATCTTACAGTTAATTTGTTGTTTTGTTGTTATATGCATATATATATATATATATATATATATATATATATATATATATATATATATATATATATATATATATATATATATATATATATATATATATATATATATATAT
>JAVLVB010000891.1:2701195-2719950 GCA_032876305.1 Orestias chungarensis | reverse complement strand
TCTGAGCTTTTGTCCTCAACACTGAGCGGCTTATATTAAAAATAAGACACAAAAACAAACAAAGTGTTATCACCTCAAGAGTTTAGCACCAAATTAAAAGCTGTAAAGAGGTTACACGTCTAATTGTTAGCAGTTAAAGGACATGTTGAGGTGTGGAGCAGATGATCTCTGCAGGCCACAGAATTCACAAACACAAAGCCAGCTGGTCTAATACCATCACAATACTCCACTGTTAGCATTTGCTTGGGCTGTAGAAGAACACAGACTCCTTCCTCTATTGGGAGCTGCAACAATAGAGGAGGATGTTAAAGCATGCATATCCCCTGTGCAATATAATAATCAGATGTCCATCTGGCTTCAAATGATCATATGATTGTTTTCCATTGATAGATTGTATTTGGGGAGAGCTAAAAATCACAGAATATGCTGACTAAACTAGACCAAAAGTGACCTTATCTGGAACTAGTTAGAAGATCTTAGCTTGTGTAAATGTAAGTGAGAAAAGACTTTAAAACTCAAGTTTAGGTTCACAAAGGAAACATTCTAGGAAAGGTTACTTTTGTATTAAATAACCTATAGGAGTACGACACCCAAAGCCTAATACTACAGATTAATATGTGTTCTTAGAGTATGGAAGATATCTCTTAAGTGCATTAAGGAAAAAAAGTACCTCCTATTGTTATGTTTATTTAAACTGACTCCATTTGGATCCAAATTATGTGTTTGTTACAGTAATCATTACTGCAAGTCCTCACCGGAACATCTGTATTGTTTTAGACTCCAGGAGTGCAGTGAGAGGGAGGGAGAGGCTCACAATCTGGAATTTGACTCCAAGAGCGAGACAACAGTCTGTTGTGCGCTTATTTTGGTAATTGTCCATAATTCATGTGAAAACGCGGGTGAGCGTTGAAGACGACTCTAAATGACTGTTTTTGTTGCTCAGAGGGTCAATCATAACAGGCAGCTGCATTGAAAATGCATATCCATCATTTAATAATGTTATTCTAAAAGCAATTGGACAGCTGGTGGGAGAAGAAAAGACTTCCATTCACACAGTTTGCACTTAATTGGTGGAATAAATTGTTCTTGGCCGTCCAAACTGAAGATGTGATAAAAGACTTGACAGTTGAAATAAACATAAATTATGATTGCTTATTGTTTTATAACTTTTACATTGTTATTCTGCATTTTTGCAGATGTGCTGATGCTGGTATTTATGACCTGCAACAAGCAGCTGAGACGAGGTAACAAGTGATAGCGATAGCTGCAGATGTGGCGATAAACAAAGTGGAGGTTTAACAGTAATAGCTTGTTTTTCCTTCTGAGTGTGAGGAACAGGAGGATTTATTTAGTTTAGGTGAATAAAATATTTTACCCAGACGAGCTGCATATAGCAGGCATCTTAAAGTCAGAGTGTCATTTTGAGTTTTACTGTTTTGTGAATGCTATTAACCCGAAAACTAATTAACAAGACATACTTTTCACGATTAGATCAGTGTGTTAGAAGCAGGTCAATAACATTAAAAAATGCTTATCAGTTTTAGTGACGGATTTATTAAAACTGTTGCCGTTTCATCTGAGAAGTTATAGGAAGACGACCCGCTGCGTTTGTACTTCTTTATTAAAATGGTATCATCAGGTAATTAACAGCTCAGCACCACAGCATAGAAGAAACAAACAGATGGATGTCTAACTGCATACTTTTGGTCACAATGCAGCAAAAACATACACAAGGCACACATAGTGCTTTTGTTTAGCTTTACTAGCACAACCTCCATTTTAACGTTACCTTTTTACTGTAAACAGAATTGTATGTATATGAATGTAACTGTGAACAGCTGTTCATGTTCCATGCTATTTCCAGGCATTTAGGGGTCAGCTGTGTTAAAATTAAAAAAGCTTTAATTAAAGTAGCTCAATGTAGGTCTCAAATTATTTCTATAAAAAGTTAATTCATGAATTCAATAGGAAAATAATCCAACCTAGGAATATCATAAAATAAACATAGTTGAGGCTTTTTATGATTCATAATTCACTTTTTAAGATTTACAAGAGTGTATAAAATATGAATTAGTATTCTGTAACCATTCCTGTAGTTATGATGTGACACTGAGGGCAATTTCCCTTAGCCAAACTTTCAAAACAGAAAGGAGCAACGAGCGCTCCAGTAAAGTAAGGCCACGTCTGTTGATCTCCAGTAGTCAAGGAATAATTATGAGAAAAACTGCTGCTCTTGGCCATATTTACAGACAAAGAGCTTTGTAAAGAAAGAAAAAAAAACTATTTTGAAGAGTTATGAACAGGGAATTTTAGAGATTTTATTTGTTCCAAAGTGAAGAGATTAGCATTGAAATAGTGGTGTGTTAACTCTACTTCCAAAATAAATAATGAGTAACTCCTCATGACAGAAAAGACAGAAACAAATTTTTTTGAAAAAACAATCCCAGGGTGACAATAAAGAATACGTTTAATTTTTTTATTGATTGCAATAATGGGGACATTTTTAAATTATTGGTATTTATATCAAACAAATATATGTTTTTTTTAATCTCTTTTGTTTCTAAACATTTGTTTCTAATGGTATTGGCCTTTTCATTGTCCCTTTTATTACATTTCTTTTTTTGTTCATTTAATTTCATTTCATTTGGAGCATCGCGGTCAGGTTGGGCTTTTTAAAGCCAATTTCTTAAAATAAAAACAGCTATATTTGTTAGGATGCCAAATAAAGCTAAAACAGAATTTTAAAATGTACTTCAATGAACTATTAGTGTGGTTTTTGATTAGAAATGAGCTTGGCATGAGCTTAGCATCCTCTAAAACATGATACAAAATATACAAATGCATCTGTTTTAATTTATATCTTATTATCTTAGGTTATTCAAAAACCTTGAATACTCATCAAAGCCAACAATTGTCTTGGCATTACAACGCTAAAACAACACTAAAACTTTCATGCTTTCCCTGGCACTGAAGTCTGAATCCTTAAAGTTAAAAGGCCTCTCTCCCATCACCTTAATCTGTAGCAGCCTCAACAGTTTGTCCGTGAGATCCAAGTCAGCACTTTGGCTAGACCATGTCAAAACATTAATATTACTTTGAGACAATTCATATTTTCTGTTAAACCCTTTTATCCCAGGGAAATACATAAACAGCTTGCAAGTTGTAAATATCCAAGGAAGCTGGTTTGGACCTTTTTTTTTTGTAGATTTTTATATGCAAAAAGTTCATAGAAAATACAATTATACCAGATTTCCTTGTCATTGCATTGGCTGCATATTTTTTTGTGCCAAAATAAATTCTAATAGTTTTTTTTCTTAATTTTTTAACTTTCTATAGTGAATTAAAAAATATATGCTAATATTTCCATAAGAATATTAACATAAAAATAGCCTGTTCAAAGGTTCCCAATTGGCTAAAAGGATCCCTTTAAACCTTTCCATGTCTTCAGTCTATGTCTCCTAAAGCTGTGTACTGCTGTAGATAAACAATTTGTGTGGCATCGCACTGAACCTGGCAACAATTATTCAAATACTAAAAACCCTACTCTCGAGAGATTTCTGGCATGGTCGATATAAAGCTAGAAGATCCTCAGCACATGTTTTGCTAAGAGAAGAGCCATGTGTTGTATTGGTAGTCAAAGCAGAAGTGAGCGATGCACCAACAGTTCACTATGTCCTTGTTGTGTGTCTTTTTTCTTCTCTAATGAGACTTTAACAGAGGAATCAGCTTAAATGTGCAGCGGCTTGCTGCTCAGTTCAGGCTGTCCTCACCTCGCTTTCGGCTGAATAATGGAATTTCTTTTCTTTACAACTCCAAAGAACATGTTGTGATTATGAATACATCTTAAGACCAAAGCAAGGTTGTATGACCCTGGACCCATGCATATATATGAAGAGAATATGGCTGTTGCAGCTCAAATTATTTGATTCGTGAAAAAGTAAATACCAGTCTATTTCACATTTAAAAACTATGACCTCAGATTTAAAATCAACAAACAGGTCAAGAATTATACTAAGCAGCATTCTTTACCTTCTAAAAGATAAAATAAATGATTCTTTAATCAGTAAATACTCATTTGTTCGGTGAATTGCACGCGTTGATTCACAAACTCGATGGACCCCTATTGAGATTGACATATGAAACAAAATGGAGGTTGTATCATGTCACCTAACCACCCTGGTCAATTAAACACCTCCCACTGCAACTGGCTTACCTCAAAATGCTCATTACCCTTCTGACCAACCACCCGTCACAAACAGAAATCATCCTATTATATTGGCCAACCCAGCATGGACAGAGCAGGTCAACACCCACACAAGTGACAGGAGACCGAATTGCTTGAGAGAATGTCGTCTGTCTGGAGGTTTGAAAGATATTTGTTTATTCACAGCTGGTGAATAAACCCTGTTGCCTTCACAGTGTTTAAAAAAAAAAAAACTAAAGGTGATGCTAAGTGAAATTTCCTGAAGGAGAAATGACTGTTTTTCAGTTGTGCACCAAAACGTCTTTGATATATGGTAAATTATAAAGTTTCTACTTAGATGTTTCAATAACTTGGATCAAACCTCCTTTAGATAAACAGTTATATTCAGTAAAGTGTAATATGTCTTGTGATGAGTTTTTCAGATTAAATATACCTTTCAAAGTATTAATCTTTAGGCATTAAAAGGTATTTTGGTATTGCACACATTTTCTTTTTTTTTTTATCTCCCACATCAATCTGTCACTTTAGACACCACATGAGACAATAAGCAATTCATAGGAGTTATTTTGTGCACAACCATTCATAGTTTTTATAATATTTCATATGCATGAACACCAAGCTTTTTTGGGGGAATGTTTAGCAACATTGAAACACAGTGAATAATTTTTTGAAGCGGGTCAAGGAAGACTGGAATAAACGTTGTATGCTTAAACAGTTAAAAACAAATGTTTTACACAATCTTTTTTTCTGAAAGCCAGAAGTTAACTTACGCTCTCATTATTATACCATGAACTATAACCTTAAAAAATGTGTACAACCCCAAATGATGATGTAATGGCATGTATGATTCAGATGAGCAAAGTTTAACCAAAAGATAACGGTGGATGAACTTTAAGGCTGCTCAGCAAATTCACAATTTCCTTGTTTAGTAATATTTAAGAAATAATAATAAAACAATTATGCAAACTCTAAAAGTATGATTTATCATTGAGGTAAATTTCCAGAAATCTGAAGTTTAACTAGTTCAAAGAAAAAGAAATATGCAACTACAAATACCAACGGTCTACAAAGTGATCCTTTCCCAACTACCTGCGATAACAATGTTTAAGTAAGAAATGTTTGTCTAAAACTATAAATAAAAGTAAAACATATTGTAAAACTGCTGGCTAAAGCTAGTAAGGAAGTATTCTTGTCTACATACCGAGGAATGAACTGCCAAGTTAAAAGTTGGGTTTAAATAGGTTTTCCATGAATACAATGTCCTAACACAATCAAACCGGTTTCAACGTGGCTTAATGACAACAAAGTCAGTATTATGAGTGACTATCCATTACTTGTGGGTAGATCTGAAAGAAGTTGTGAGAAACACAGACTAAAAACTTGTCTGAGAAACATCAGCTCTGTCAGGATGAATGGGCCAAAATCCCAGCAAACTACTGTGAAAAGCTTGTAGAATAATTCCAAAAATATTTACTTAAAGTCAAAGGTAATTTCACAATCTACGTTTGAAAGATTTACTTCAAATTTAACAATAAAAAGAACCCTGTATTATTTTGACATTTAGGTAATAAGTCAAAATCTGTAAAAGGTTATTATTGCACTAAGGAAAATGTTCCTATTTTTTATTGGTACTTATCACTACACTCAATTTCTATTGATTTCTATTTCTATTTCTTTACATGTTGGTATAAAAAATTTACCAGTGGGTTGTTAATTTATTTGCCAGCATAGAGAAATATGGCTTAATAAATTATGTTCTAAAAGGATCAAAATTTTGAATTCAAACCTGTAGTGAGATTATCACAAATCCAGCATATTTGGATCTTTAAATCAATGTGCTGCTAGTTCAATAAAAAAAATAAAGAAAACAAGTCTTTGAAAAAATAAAAAGGAAGCAGCAACACATCTCTGAAGCAGCTTTGTGATCTTCCTTTTTAGACCACTAGTTTCTAATCTACTGGGTTGATCTTCCAGTTCTCAAGGGATTATATATATAAAAAAAAAGTCTTAAAACCTCAAAATATTTGAGGCAATCATCAAGCCAACATGCATTTGGCGTAAGAATGCAAGAATGTTGAAAACACACAAGCGAATGGATAAAAAGGAGTGAAATATGAAAAAAAAATAAGGGGATCGGAGCGGTGCCCATTTCGGGGGTGTAAAATATGGAGAAGTGTGGATCATTGGGGGAGCTGCTCTGCCTGGGGGAACAGATGAAGGGAAGACACTCTGCCAAGATCTCTCCACTGAAGGGGGAGCTGAGGGACTGGAGCACTATGGGAGGAAAAGTGTGTGCCTCGCATGCTGCTCTCCCCAATCGCAGTCTCACACGCTCGCATTGACACGTCCCAGGCTCCGCGCAGCAGAGGGAAATTGCTGCTGACAGGGCCTTGCAAACTTTCACAGCCATTTAGAAAGACTTACTCCCACAGTTTTGTCACAGGCATTTATTGCACAAGATACAGGATATGAAAAATTAACATTTTCAAAATTAGCACTGATTTTTTTGTAACCGAGTTCGGCTTTTGAAAAAACCATTCATAATTTTTCAGCTTTACGATCTGCCCTGATGCAGATGTAAACACTAGATGTGCCAAGTAAGACAGCGAGATTATGAAAATACACATTTAAAAAAAAAAATAAAGCTACCAAACACGACTTTTAAAAATTTCAATCACACCGTGTGACTTTTTAATCCAATAAGAAGTACGGTCATGTACCACCATCGCCTAAACCGATGAGATGCAGCAGCAGGAGTTCAGTAAGCCTTACTACACCTTTACGTTCACAACCAACCAGTGCCTGCAGTAGGAAGGGTGCTGGGAGCGTCTAGGAGCGTTGGGATCAACCATCAAAACTTGTACAACTTTTTCTGAATATAAACATAAAGACATGTAGATGTTATAAACTTATTTGTTGGATGTTTTAAACACACTGCCAGCTATGTTATCACTGACTTTAAAGGCAGCTCTAATAGCTTACAACTACATCCTGTAACAGATGCTTTGATTTACCTTGCACCTTAATTGGTTTCCATATATTTTTGTGTATATCCATTATTTTTGATTTTCTTGCTGTGTTTCTTCTTGTGTCAATAAATCAGAAAAGTTTAAGATGCGCCAATTAATCAATCAATCAATTTGACAGATTTTTTTCTTGATCAGCTCTGATTCCTACTTATAAAATGTTTTGATTTATAATAGCGCACAAAAAATGTAACCAGTTTAGTCTATAGAAACATTAGCAATTAAAATACTACACTTTGATAGCCTTTTGTGGTGAAATGTGAAAAATGTCAAAATGTTTTATTTTCAATTGGCTTCAAAACTGACTGAAACAGTGTTGTTCAGTCCTTTAGGAGCGTATTACCCTGATAGTAAAAAATCGTAATCGATGTTGGCAGGGAAAAGCATAATCTATGCAACTCTCCAAAAGCTCCAAATGTAAGATTTGGGACTTCTCTTTTTATTACCAGTCACTATCAAACTTAACAGTTAGGCACAAAATGTCACAAACGTGAAAAAAAACAAAACTACGTAAAACAGAGCAATATGTGAGAACATCAACTGTAGCTGATCTTCTTATTCTTTTCTCAAACAAGCTTTGTTCCTTCTGTCATTACTTAAATGTAATATCCTTCCTGTGACATAAACAAAATGACAACATTTTGGACGCAACACCAGAATCGGCTCGTTAACATATTCACAGTAACTTTCTGCCACTTACCAAGCATCTTTATACCCCTCAATCTGTCAATGGAGAGAAAAAGCATCTTAACTAACACTCGATCACAGTTATTGGATGATGATTTGGCGGCTTAATTGCCGCTTTAAAAAAACAACTTCATTCTGTCTGTCCCTAAAAGTTAGAGAATTATGAGAGCAGATTGAATTATTGCAAGAGCACATTTGTCATCCCTGGTTTGGTGCCCAAAATCTGCCAGACCATATGATGGGCTTTTTTTATTTTGTTCACTTCCTCTACAAACAGCGACACAGTGTCCTCTTACAGTATACGCACTTTCAATTGAAGCAAAGACCGTAATGATATCAGCCCGAAAACATTAACAAAAAATAAAAAATAGGTATAGCTTTTTTTACCCTTCTAATGCAGACTGCCAAATAACATTGTTGGCGGTGTATTAAAACATTTTCATAGGATCAAATGCTTCCCTGTAAGCAGGAATCTTAAATTTATGTTTGTTTTGTCCTGCAAAGACAGTCTTACAGGCCGCAGAAAATTATCCTAAGCCGATGTACTTGAATGAGATAAAGAAGTCGTCATGTATTTCTTCTGCAAATGCTCATTTTTAGAAGGATTCTCTGCCTACCTGACAAGCAGTAATATGCGTAAACAACTAAGCCTAATAATAGGATAATACTGTAGTCTCAGTGATAGTGCCTGCAGGTAACATCCAGACACACCAGCAACAATAGAGCCTCCTCCACAGCCTGTCAAAAGTGACTCTATATCAGTGACCCCCCCGGGCAGCTTACAAACCATGACCTGTTGCCTTCTCCAGAGTTGTAATCCTCATTTTTACATGTTTGCTACCAGGCAGAAAAAAAAAAGTGTGATAATGTAGTTATACTAATATCTAAGTAAGAACCCGAAGCTTTCATAAATAGCATGGTTTCAAACAACAGCACACGCACATACTGCCCAAAGGGCAAATGAAGCATTTAAATTAAAAATGACCTCCGGTCACAATTACTATTGAATAAAACTGCACTTTCTTGGATATTTCACGAAAATTACACTGCATGCAGATACATGTTATGGGATGGGTTTGTATGTTCGGGAAGCTAAATTTAGTGAAATATTAAGAATGTTTCACGTTAATCTCCAACTGTAACAAGAGGGGGAAAAACAACCAACCTATTTATTGATAGCAATGATTTATCTTGTAAAGTCCCTTGAGATGTCATTTGTTGTGAATTGGCGCTATATAAATAAACCGAATTAAATTATGGTAGTCATTTCATTTCAGTAATGTACGCATATATTTAAAGCTTGAATTTCCACCTGTAACATTTCTGTAGCTGCTAGTCCAGCTGGCAGAGACCGCGAATATAATACAAGAAGCTCCCATCAAGCTTGCACTTCACACATTGTGGCATGTACCCTTCTCCCTTATGTGGACATTTTTTTCTCCCTCCATCTGTCACAATTCACATTAATTACACACAGATACGTGTGAAAGACTCCAAGGAAAAAACAGATGCATGCTCACCATGTAAAATAATTTATCAGGGCTTGAACAAACTAAATGTATATCAAAACCCTATATCCTGGAAAGCATATAGTTCCCCTTACAATGGCGAGCTCTTTTTGCTATCCTACCTCTCAGGATCATTAAGGGACTCTGATATTTTACCATGACAATTATCTACAATTAGCTTATACTGAGGCAATTTAAATCTTAGCGTGTATGATTGACCTAGGCTGGAAAGGTATATAATTCAGAATCAGAAAAAGCTATATTGCCAAGTATGTTTTTTGGACATACAAAGAATTTGTTTAGGGTATTTAGTGCACGAAAAATATTCTTAGTAAAGAATTACAGTGTTTTGCAAAACAAAAATAAAAATTAACCCATTAACTTATTTATATTTAGCCCAAGTAAATACTTTAGCATTTAAAATAAGAATAAAAATCCTCAAATTTATTACTCCTGAACATTTTGCCGACCCATCTTTCCCCCTACATCTGGATTTGGTTTTGGACTTTGACTGGGCCATTTTAGCACATGAAAATTCTTTGATCTAAACTATTCAGTTCTGCTCCGTCTGTGTTTCGGCTTGCTTTCCTGCTAAAAGGTTAATCTTAGAACTATTCTTAAACCACTTTTTTCAAATTGGTTTTCTTCCAGGATTACCTAATATTTATCTCAACCTATCAACTCTTACCAGATTCCCTGTCCGCCAGGAATCATCTCCACAGCATTATGCTACCACTTCTGTGTTTCACAGGGAGAATGCTATTTTTAGCTTTAAAGTATTAGTTTGAATTCAAACATAGCAGTTTCAATTTAATCAAAACATTGTTGGCCACATCTGACCTGAGCACCTTTTTGCATGTACTGGTGATAAAATATAAACATAAATACTTTATTCTTTTCCACTTTTCCATAAATGTCAAATTTGCGGTTCTCTTGGGTGTCCTGTCAATTTGATAGACAATAGATGTATTGGTATTTTTAAAGTTGTCATTTACACTTTCTATTTTCTTATGATCAATATATACATATGTGCAGTTCATCCAGAAATTAATTACATATTATTTCTTCAGGTTTTATCTTACAGCCTAATTATGTTGTTTGTTAACTGACAAACTTCTAGGATCTTCACAATTTACAAACTAGATGACCTCTGAAGGCAACTGGTCACACTGGATTTTATCCAGGGTTACTAAAGTAAAACATCTAGAAGAGATATGAATGCCAAACCTTTCTAAAAACACTTGAAATCATTTCACTTCACCATTATACATGATTGTGTTGTTTTATCAAACAAAATCCCAATAAAACACACAAAAGTCTTTCGTTTAAATACGACAATTACGAAAGGTTCAAGTGTGTTAATACTTTTGCAAGACACCAAATATTCAATATCTGTGTTTACTCAATGTAAATCTCAGATTTCATATACATGTTACCAAAAATCTAGAGGTCCCCCATAAATATCTGAAGAATCTGAAGCAGAATAGAAATCTGTGCAGGTACCACTGAACTCTGGCCATTATGCAGCAGGGATGTGAGAGCCTTGGGTAAAAGCTGGAGGTGGAGGAAGATTGAGGCTGCGTTCTCTTGGGATTAACCTCCCACTGCCTGTTGTGATCACAGCAAAACGGTCCACTAAGACCACACCACAGACGCCGGTGTCTCTAATCAACCCGACAGTAGACTAGGGATCTCTAACACTGTGACTCGTCGGTCATAGAACTTAAAAAGAACTTGACCTCCTTCAGAACAGTTTTGAATGCAATCAGTGTATAAATATATCTCATTACTGTCATGTTTACAATACTTCATTCCAATGCGATCAATATAGCAATAATACAGATGCAGCCTTTGCTAAAAAAGAGCTTTCGAAGAACAAAGGCCTTTGGAAACCAGTGCCTCCAACGGTAAAATCTACTTGATTACCTTTGTTTGAACTCTGCTGAGGATGAGAGTAAAAGAGATGGGTAATCACTGCTCTCGTAGAGAAGCTCTGCAAACTGACGACACTACGAAGGGTGAGGGAGAGTTAGTGAGAGGAAGAAGGGGCCCCAATGTGAGTTTACAAGTTCATGCCTTATCCGTGACCCACCGCCAAATTATGTAATCTGTGCAGGACACCAATAATATGCCCATTGCTTTGGTCTGTGTCTTCTTTAGCTCTTGCGTACGGAGTGAACCATTCCTAATTTGATAGTCAACCGTACTCTGTGCTGATATTGGAGCAGGGCTATGCATTGATCACAAATCCCTGCTTAACTAGGAAAAACACTTGAACTCGTTTGGCAATTAACAGGTATATGTGTTGTGATTAAGAGACGGTCATGGCTTAACAAACATCGACTGCAGCTTAGAGGGAGGTGAAAGATCATTCTGCTAATAGAGAAGAATGGGAGCTTTAAAACCAAATCCCGAGAAGAGTTGATCTCTCTGGAAGGAGAATATGAGCAACAGTTTGTTTGTTTTGCAGGATAACAGTTCATGTTGTACATCTATGTAATTAATTCAAAAATGAATTGCATGCAACAGAGAGCTTGATTGCAGCATTTGTATTTAGTTAAATTAGCTTAAAGCTGATAACACCGCAATGTTTTGTTTGACCCGACAGTTCTCATGGTTCACACAAATAAAAGTAAGCAATAAAGCAGTAAGGTTGAAGATCTGGAAATTCACTCAGTGCTCTATTGAAACATAGTATAAAGTTAATTGGAAGGACAAATTCTGAATCTAGGACAATTCAAATGAGGAACATGACTGGACTGTTGCACAGTTCCTCAGACTGTTGTAAATGCAAGGTCAAGGTGTCAAGGTTTACTTTATTTAAATAGCACCTTTTCAACAACTTCTGCTGCATTAAGTGTTCTAAAACCCAAAACGTGGCTAGAATAGATCACATATGAATTTTAAAAATTAAATAATGGTAAAACCAGATGTTCAGGCCAACATATTTTAAAACACAGTCTATACAAATCACATCAAGGTTTAAATTAGAATGGTAAGCATCTGTTTTGAACTGGACCTCATGTTTTTTTTTCCTTGAGGATTGACCGTTTAATGATTTAAAATGTACGAGTTTAGATTGGATGCAGTGAGTTACAGGAAGTAAAAAAAGTGAGAGGTTAATTTAGCATTTCAAGATAAATCAAGTATAAGGGTCAAGAGGAAGATTATGAATCAGTTCTCCTGTTAAGTTTCAGCAGTCATGGATTCACTGACGTTGGTCCACTATGTTTTATTAAGTGTAAAATCAGTGCAAAGGCCAATCAGATAATTATAGATCACTTCCAACTTCATGGAGATCCTGACTTTTATTCACCAAAAACACGTGGCATGTAATTTTAAACCCATCTTAGAATCTGGACTTGAGGTTTTAATATATTTAAGAAATATTCATCTAAATTTAAAGAAACAAACACTACAAAATATGTTTTAATATAAAATGTATAATGACTTTAGCAAACATTGAATATCTGAAGTAAATACATTTTTTGTGATGTTTTAATTGAAATGAAGCTCCTAGAATATTTTTTATATTCTCAGGGACCCTTTTTACACTCTTGACACAAAGACAACTGGTTGATTTAGAAAAAGGAGACCAAGGAGAGCGGATGGTCACAGAGGAAGTCTACTACACTTAATACAGTTTGGATCAGAAGATGAGGTTAAACGTAGTAAAAGGGGGGTCAGGGGTCAGCTCGGTAACAGTAATTGAATCCAGAAAAGGGAGCAAAAAGACGATAGACCCAGATATGAGATGGAGACAATGGCACTCACCCAGAGTTCATCAACCTTCCAGGTGTCAAGATCCTCATTGTGATTGATAACAGCGCATCACCCAGGAGTCATCGGCAGCCCCTTAATAAACCACATTGCTCCTCGTAACTCAAGCAGTATCATTAACACCTTGGTTTTCTGTATTTTGACAAGAATGTTGGATATATAGATTTGTAAAGAAAATATAACTGTCAGACCTTTTATGCTGTCAGACAACATAGAGGGTGTTGAAGTCTAATTGAAAGTCTAACTGCATTGAGGAAGGCAAAGTGTTAATCAATCAATTGCCATTTAATCAAAATCTGCCTTTTTTGATTACAAACAAATAGTCTGGCTGTCATCTTAAGTGAAGATCAGTGTTTTCTTGTAAAACATCAGAATGTGATACTGACATTTATAATTTATTGGCTTTAACGGAATGGCCAAGTCAAAGTTTTGACAGAGTCTGGGTGTAAATTCATTAATTAACACTGATGTTTATAGGCACTCTTCAAAATATAGCTTGAAATATTTTTTAAAGATCAATTTTCAGATTTAAATCTTTAGATGACCACAGATGGAGACATACCCCCAACATAATTGCAGAAACATAAATGAATGCGTGGAAAATATAAATCCACTTTAATAGGTATGAAAACTTTTGCAGGATACTTTAGATGTTTTACTGGAATCAACAGCAGCTGCAGATCCAGATTAATCATTAATGTTTAACAAGATACAATATGATGACATGTAAAAAGATTACCAATAGTTCTTTTCTAAGAAGTGCTTTAGATAGTGCACTGCTCACTACCTCAAAACCTGCCTATTTTTAAACACAGCGTCCTCCCACACAGGGATGGAGTGTGAATTGGCTTTTAAATCCACACTTTGAGGAGCCACATGGTCCGAGGAAAGTCACGTGTGGATACAACTGCATATTTTAGGGCCACACAGCTACTAGGTTTTTTTTGCTCTGTAGCAAAACAGAGGAGCAGGTGAGCTCTGAAAAGGCGGCAGTTCAAATAAAAAATTCTGAGAAGAATGCAAATACGAGTTTACAAAATAACATAATCTTGTTTTCTTTTTGATCATACAAATATGCAAATGTGAGGCATTTTAATCAAATTAACACAAGACAGAAGGCAAGATGAGACAATGAATGCCTTTTTCTTCCCCAACTCGGATTTTGAAATCGGATTTTGCCCCTAACCTTTCAAGCTGCGCAGCTCCTCCATGAACTTTGTTTACTGTTTAAATGGAGTTTCTCCTGAACTTTGTTTTTTAAGTCTTGCACTTCCCATCTGTAGTTTCCAACTGCAATAAATCCACTGCTAACTGAAAGATGGTTCACAGTCTGATTGAAGCTTGAGGGGGGTGAGGGAATTAGAAGCAGCCTGAGGAATCATTTCTGCATTTCTCTCAACGTTGAAGACTTCTTTCAGCGCACCATGTTTGGGAACACAGCCGTGCTCATGTTAAGCTTATTAGTCACCCTGGATGCGATCTTGCTAGCTGAAGCTCTCAACACTTTCTAGTGGTGGCTTTACACACATACACCTACTCACTACCGTGAAAGCATTTTCTGCAAAATGCACATGCTCAGACACAGTAACTACCACTAACAGGTACACCAAAGTAGCAAGTGGCCAGGTGCCGGAAAAGTGAGCCTCCGTCTGTGCTAAATGAGGCAAAAGGGAAATATTTTTGTGTTATAGTTTGACTGTTGAGATCACAACAAAGTCAAACAGGGTAAATTGCAGCTCTGGATTCATATCCATAATTAATCTGTCAGCCATGTCGCACACTGGGAGTCAAAGATCTGCTATTTTTCTGTTATTTTACCACCAAGACGGCTGAAAAAGTTCAAGTGTGAGCATATTTTCACTTCTTCAATATATCTGGAAATAAAGCTTTCTAGGAATGTATTTGTAGATGCATGGAAAGTTAATAAATATCTACTGAAGATGAAAGGAATGTGCTTTTGGAGACAGGCCGTTTACATAGGACATGATCAAAATTACTCGTGCTGTGAAATGAATCTAGTTTTTGTGTGTCACATTTTATTTTGGCAGCTACCGAAGGGTGAAAGACAGGGGAAAAAAAACAAAAAAACATTATCGGTCTTATTCCGACAGACTGTCTACCATTTCACTTTGTGAGGATAAAATAGATAAAGGAGTGCGACAGTTACACTTTGTGGAGCTGTCGCGGAAAAGCATCATGAAGCAGACACAATTCTGAAGACGAAAGGAAACATGATGCCATGGAGGGAACTCAGTTGTAAGCACTCTGACACCCCTTCCTATTTGGCCATCGGAGCTGTTAAAGGTGTCAGGACTGTTCACAGGCACTGCGTGTTTCACCAGCCAAGATGGCTTCCACCTTTTTTCTATCATGATTAATTACGGTTTCTGATGGTAGTACAGTGAGAAAGTGTAAATTATTCCCACATTTTCTTGTGTGCCCTTCGTTCAGTCACTTTTGTGTAGGAAGATGCTATTGACGCCATCCATGGATGGCGACCAAAAGGCATCTACATGGGGTGGCAAACTCTTGTGCCTATTAAAGGGGTGGAAGTGGTGGCGATGTTGGTGGGTCCCTGCCGTGTGGGCTGAACCCTGTCCAGACTGCCAGTTGAACGGCCGAATTTTCCAGTATGCAAGTCCTATTTCAGTGGGCGAAGCTGGGTGTTGAGAGACTGGGAGAGAAGGACAGCCCAGGGCTTGGAAGCTTGTAAAAGAATATTTCAAACAGACACGCACCGTCTGTGTTCCAGTGTCACCAGCCCACCCGTCTGACAATTAGGGCCATGTCATCACTGGTTCTGAGTCATTCAGAAGTGATTAGGAAGACGTGGTGATTTCAGACGTCAGAGGTCCTATAAGCAATAATTGCATTAAAGGATATACAACAGGAATGATTGACCTTTGACTTTGACCCTTTTCCTTCCTGTTCTCCTGCCTTATTTTCATAATGTAGTCTAAAAATTGTTTTGCGTTAGCCAAGTAAAACGTTATCAGGAAACGCAAAGGAAATAACTAACAATAAGGACGTTCTGCTGACTTCCAAGCTGTTGTTGGACTGTTGTGTTTACATTTATGTCAACAGAGAAGTGTTAGACCTTCTCTTATTAGACAAAACAATAAACAATGAAAGATTTTCTCTTTTCATTTAATTTAAAAAAATCTTCAACAATTAATCGCCATAAGGTTCAAAGGAGAGTGTTTATATTTATCCTCTGAGATAACTAAATTTGTTTAAAATATGTGTGTGTGTGGAGCAGACAGTTAAAGGGAAAACAATTTCTTTAGGTCACACATCCGCAAACTGCTTGTAAATCAGTGAGAAATATATTTTGTGATTGGCTAAACATATAGTCAATTCACTTCAGGAGCTGCGTAATGTGAGGAAATTTTTCCAAAAGTGTTGCTTTTGAGTGGTCAACAGTATCTTACTGTGATGGTTTGGCTCAAGGAGAGAGTATATCTGCAGACCAAAACCTTTAAGAAGGTTTTCACTAAAAAAAGAAGCTATATACCACGAAGGCAAATGGAAATTCCAAGAAATTATTAGTTTGAATGGTGAGATATGCTGATTTAGCACATAAAGCTCTTTGTGCACTTAATATATTTTTCACTAACTATTTTTCACAACCCAGTTCTGAATCCAAAGTAAAAATAAAACCTCCAAACATCTAAAAGCAGGGCCAAAAGGGGTGCCAAAAAAGGTAGTTGAGATGGGAGCTAGATTTCCACAAAGTTGTGGTTTGTAACTCAAATATTTGTTGAAAAAATTTCCTTGGCAAACCAATCTTGAAAATCGTATTTCTGTTAAACAGGCAGTTAGTTTTTTCTTCAAGAAAAGGAGACATGTTGTATTTGAATTTTTTTTGTCAGTAAGTGACCTTTTAAATCAAAGCCTCATCCACTCATCTGCAATCTCAAAACTTACACGCCATTACACAAGGAACCTTGAATTAAGCGACTTGCTAAAGAGGTGTATTGACATGTGGCAGAAAACTGGAATAAAACCTCTAACTTCTCAACTGCAATACATTTTTCACTTACAACTAACCACTCTTAATCAACTGTAAGTGTAGCGTACCTTAAATTGACCTGGCTTAATTTATTTTACAGTAGTAAAAAAAGAAGTACATATTGAATCCAATTGTATCTTTATATTTCTCCCAGCAATAGTACCTTTAGTAAACAAATTTTCCTTTTGCTTCCTCTTAATAAATGGCATAACTAGAAATGGGAATGCTCTCCTCTTCTTTCAGGTGCTGTTTAGAAATCTTTCTGCAGTTGAAGAATTTCAGTCATTCGAGCCCAGGGCCTTAAAGCTGCATCGTATTTGTTATAAATGATAAAAGGACAACAAAATGCTGTACCTAAAAGTCTGAACAATAGTAGCAAGTACATAAGAGCTTGATAAACACATCCACAATACTGAGCTCCACTTTGAATCCTTAACAAAATTCACAATGTGTCACACTGGATACAAACATGGCTAAAGGGAAAAAAAATCCTTAGTTTTGAAAACAGGCTGAAATAAAATGATTACTCTGACAGATCATTTTGTGCACATTGATATATTTAGTCCTGACAGAGAGGACATCGCACAGAATGGCACTTACATCACAATGCAAAACTGTTATCAGAGGAGGTACAGGTTTATGGTTCAAGGGCTCGTCCATTCATTGAGAACAAGCTCAGCGTCTCTGCCTGACACACTGATCAAGACAGCACAAATAAAACAGCTCCACAGCTCCATCTTTGCCTCTCCCCTAGGGAATAATATAGCACCCATCTGAATGTGGCACATATTGAATCAATTCCAGCGTTGATGATTCATTTGAATATATCACTCCGTTTTCAATTTTTTTGCCAACTTGCACGAATACTGAAATAAGTAGAAAAAAAAATTAAAAGAGGAAAGACAGGTGACAGTAGCGTAAAGGATTGCTAATCCTCAATCCTTTTTCAAGCCGCAATTAATGACTACAGAAATAATCTCCATATATATGTTGTTGCAATTGTTTTTTCTTTTTTTTTTGACAAACAACCTGCATAACCCAGGCAGACAAATCCAGGGGGATAGATATGTGGCTGCAGGCAGACGGAATCTTATGCTGGATTTGCATAGATTAATATACATCAATGATTCAAGTAGCAGAAAAAGGACACATGCTGCTTTGGCTGCTTTGACCTGTTATAAATTCTCCATCTGATAACATACTATTGACTAAAGTTGGACTTTTGAGATTGATTTTCAAACATGGCTCATCTATGGCAAATCTATGTATTAACTCTAAGGAAATATAAAGTATTTTAAGATTAAAAAATTAAAAACTTTTAAAGTGTTCCACATAAAGATGCACAGGAACAGACTATTGGCATATGAAAAATCAGCCGCTTGCACGATGAAATAGTTATATCTGTATTCAAGCTAAGAGACATATTCTAACATACACAGACACAAATCCTGGTAGGGTATCAGACTACAGAAATAGTAGAGCTGAGCTCTGATACCCTACCAGCCCTTCCAGGCACAATTAGGATTTCATGGGTGGTG
>JAVLVB010000891.1:2653290-2701095 GCA_032876305.1 Orestias chungarensis | reverse complement strand
TATATATATATATATATATATAAGCAGCAACCACTCATAGCTTGTTTTAAGTGCAGTTCTGCTGGGTTCAAGAACATTTTGGATGGACTTGCTCAGAATAAGATTATCACACTTGTCGGACATTCAGTCCCAGTAACTAGGGGTCAAATAGCTACAAGTTTGTATAAAAGGAGGAGAGTGTAGAACGTCATTTCATGCTGGGAACTGACAGTACCGTTGCATTGGTGTAAAATGTACAGCAGTGCAAACAAAACAGCGACATATGCCATATCTGTGGAAGTGATCCATGTTTCAGTTTCAAGACAGTAGATTAATAAATGCCCGCATTAAGTTGATGCTCACATAAAACAACACCTGAGACAAATAAAAAACAATACTTTGTTTAATAGTCAAACCACAAACAGGTGCGAGCACTTCTTATGTTTAAGCATTTCTGTAAAGTTCACACCTGGTTAGGTTTTCACAGGCAACTGAAGAAAAAAAAAAAGCTGGAGTTAAGTAAGCTAAAACACACTGTTTCATTCAGAAGCAGAAAAGCTACACAGCTAAAAACTGACAGTGGCAATTTGCGTTACGGTAAACAATATCATAGTTTAGGTATCACATCAGGAGGTGTGTGGTTTTTAGGTTGGGTTGATAGGAATAATGTCTACTTAGCAGCAATAGCCAAAAACAGAATTTCAACAAAAAGCAACTTTTATCTGCTTGAAAAAATTGGAGTGACTCACTTCGATATTTTTATTCCTTGAACTTCCATGAACCATGAACTTCCATGTATTTTACGGGATATATATGAATAAAGTAATTTAAAATTGTGGATGTGTACCATGCAGGGTGACAACCCTTAATATACTCTAATGTACAGCTAGAGTTACAAATGAAATAATATTTGTTTTAGAAGTGCCTAGGTATGTCTAAATTTAATTGAAAACCCATGTTTGAAAATTAATAATTGATGTTCAAATACATTTTCTATCTATTACGACTAAGCTTGAGCTATTTTGTTTGGACTAATCGATAAAAATTTTTTGTTGCTCTACATGGTCTGATTTTTTAAGGTGGAGGAAGACAAAAGCATGCCACATTTTTCAGATTTTTTAATTTTTTTATGTAGAAAGCTACTTCAACAAGATTTCATAGAGTTAGTCTATCACTTTTAATCCTTATTAAAATCATATTTTGGGGTTGAATTGAAAAAATGCAAAAACAAAAATTAATTGGTTAGGAATGGTTCAGTTCAACACTTAACAAAGCCATCAGCTCAGAAATAATTTGACATATGTTAAAATAATTCAAATTAATTATAATAAAAGGTGACAAAGAGTGGCTACAATAAATGTCTTCATCTGGAAATCTACAGTTTTGCTGATGCAACCAGGCAAAACTGTTGCCCCAGGGTGAATTCATAGAGCATGATGCCAACTAGGGAAATCTGCAGCGCTTGAGTTTGCCTTTTAGCCTTTTGGCTGCCCAGCTTGCGTAGAGATGTTTTAAAGAAAAACACATTGTAGCGGTCACAACCAATTTCTCAGATTTGTGTCATGTCTGAGGAAAAGGTTAAGCACACTGTCTGTCTGAAAATGCCAAATTTTGAAGTCGGGCACAAAGTTGGCACCCAGATAAATCGTGCTATCAGCTCACTTCAGTTTTCTAATTGTCCATACCTTTCATGACATTCACAGAAAGAAACAACGCATGATGCCAACACCTACTCTGTGAGAGACCTCTTTCAGTTCAGCTCAAACGCTGAGAGCTCCAAACCTCCACACCACAGTGTGGGCAGCGCTGGCACAGCCATGTGCATAAGAACCCTGACTGAGTGCAACAGTTGGAATAATAACAGAAAAAAAAGAAAAAAAAGTAAAATGGACACACAGCAAGGACAGCAATAGCTCTACGGCTAAGAAGCATGTTGACTCAAGCCCACCTTTTTCTTATTCACAAGCTGAGAGTGTCAACAATGCCTTAGGTCTTAGTGCCATGAAGGGCGGTGAGCTCTCAAGTTCAGCCACTTCAGGGTGAAGCAAATCACTTTAATATGTTAAGAAGATTAAGCTGGATAAATGTCTAGATACATTTTTTGAAAAGCAACGTAAATCTCTAATGTTTTTATTCGAGGAGGGGCGGTGTGTGTGAGTCAGTTGAGAAGATCAACACAAACCCACCAAAACGCAACGCGATTGGCTCAAAGAAATTGGGCTTATTTGAGATTTTGCATTTTAAGCTTCTTGAATCTAAGACCATCCCACCTCTTGCTTATTATTTCAAACACCAACCTTAGGGACAACAAAACTAGGTATATAGAAAAAAATAAAAAAACATTGGTCAGAATTTCATCTCCTCTCTCAGCTTAGACTCAGCTGTCTTATCCTGCTTTAGCTTATTTTATAGCTTTAAAAAGTACAGGTCAATGCTTTTCCATAGCTGTTAATCTGCTGTTTAAAGCCAGGTAGATAATGCACAAAAGAAAAAAAAGGAACAGGTTTAAACACTGAATCATTAAAAGTTTACGGCTTGATCTTCAAATTCATTTACATTTCTGAATAAAAAAAAATACTACTTTCAAAAATTTACGATTTATTTACTGTATTACCTAAAAATTTGTAATCTGAAGGTGTCCGCCAGGTTGGTGTGCAAGAAATAGAGTGCAAAATTAAACAAAAATGTAAAGGGATTAAAAAAATTATTTGCATACTATTTTCGGTGTTTCCAAATTACAGGATCGGGAAACTAACGAAGAAAGGCGCTTTATCTTTCCCTCAGATCAATTAACACATCAATAGAGCTGATCCCATCCACCGTAACCTGCCTCTTAATATCAATATGCATATATTTATTAAATACAATAAAACAAAAATAATGCAAACTGATAAGAGAACGGCCCTCTTCATCCCATTTTAAATATTTACTTTTTAAAATACCAAATATGCAGTAACCTGTTTTTTTTCCCCTTTCATAAACTGTCTGTCTTCATGCAGAGTTAAGACAATAAAGATGAAGGGGGAGGGCATTATGGAGAGTTTAGCATTATGAGAAGCCCTGAAGCTGTTCTTGGGTAAGGTGAATCAGAGGATTTTGACAAAACTGGAACTAAACCCTGTGCCGGACCACAAATGAGAAGAACAAAACCTTTTGGGTAAAATGCCACTAAGCCTAGCATCTGGTTCTTAAGCAAACTTCCCTTGATCACTTCTAACTTTGAACTTATTTAGCTTTTAAACAAAAGCAACAGACAAAAACTTTGTTTCTTCATCTTTCAGCATAGGTTTCTGAGTAACTCTCTATGAAAAGCGTATTTTAGGACAAATTATGCCTTAACAGTCAAAAGGAACAAAAGAACAATATTTTTGTAGGGGTGCTTCCTGGTTTTAGTAGTTAGATTAAAACAATGAGCTCTTTGGATGTGATTAACATAAACTTGAATTCCATCATTTTAAAACCGTTGAATTGCATCTTTGTTTCCTCTGAAATGTTATCAAGAGAACCAACTAGTCAATTATCGGCACAAAGTATAAGCATTTTTACACAGATCATAGAAAATACTCCACAAATGCAAATATTAAACTACAAAATCATCAGTTGAAAAAAGTCAATGCCTAGACATGCAAAAAATAAACCAAGTAGTTTCTTTACAAAAAGCTAAATCTCACGTTCCCTTTTCTTTTCAGTGTTTTTTACTGATATAGACCAAAACAAAAGAAAATACTAAAATAAAATAATAAAATTTACTCCGACAACCCATTATAAAAACCAGCCCAACCAGTGACTTTATGAACCTACTCAATATGTAATTCAAAACCATATTTATTTGATTAAATCTTACTGTTAACACATTTTTTTTGTGAAGGCCTTGGAAGTTGTTGACAGTGTTAAAGCAAAGGTACATTTTTAAAGTTGAAATATATCACAGAGCGGTTTTAAGTCCATTTTAAACCATCTGGTACGATTTTAAGAATTAGACCTAACAGTATTGCATCATGTGGTGACAGCATCATGCTGCGGGATGAGTTTCCTCAGCAGTGCCAGGAAAGCTGCTCAGACCTTACGGATAAGTTTAATTAAGTTAAATGTAAGACATCCAGCAAAAGAACAAAAATAAAAAAACTATTACACCCTGAAAAGAAAGTTTCCCCTCCAGCATGACAAGAACCCTAAAAAAGACCAAAATCCAATTAAAACTATAGCTTAAAAATATGAATAGTATAAATATAACATATAAAAGTATAACAACCTGAAAACTGTGATTACCTCTGCAGCAGAAGGTGGCTCTACAAAGTAGGAAAATAGTAAGAAATTATGAAAATGTGAAAGTAATACTTTTTCAAATGCACTGTTAGATTTAAAGAGATCGCAACTAAGTTTTTCTAGTCTCCAGATAAGTTTTAGCTACATTTGTTAAATAGAGCATGTAAACAAACAAACAAATCCTTAGATGTGAATGCAATTTTTTCTCTCTCTCTCAAACATGATCTGATAACATTAAAGAAAAAGTGCAGGCTTCTTGAATTTCCACAGTATGACAGAGTCATCTCAAGATCTCACAGTGAGTCTCTGACAAACCTAAGAATGCTGTGGCTCATATAAATAGAAATTTAATCTTGTGTGTTTGTCTAAGTATCCAGAGCAGCACTTCTCATGCAGATTATGAATCTCTGTTTAAACAGTTCATGCAGTCAATGTATATGAAGTTATAAAAGAGAGTCTGTGTAAACACTGAATAATATTCATGAAGCACAGCTTAAAGTAATATTTTCATTAAAGGAGCCATCATGTCTATAATTCCCAGTGGAAGTCAATTTAATCATATTGATTAATTTTATGATTGTCATCCATTGAATTTGTTAAAATGATTGACTGCATTTTTATTATATGGCTAATAAATGGTGGGGAAAAAACAACTAGAATTTGCGTCACTGCTTTGTAAATACTTAGCATATGAACAAATATAACTTTAAGTAAATAAAAACATTTTTTACCATTCTGACTTTCTTGCATTTAAAATGTGATCAATTTAAACCTTAATTTTTGGATATCTCATATGGTTACATGTAAAGTACTAACTTATTTACTACAGATATGTACCAGAACTACACAATTAACAAAAATACAGGCAAAAAATATTTGAAAAAAAGAATAACATTATTATCATTGTACAACATACAGCTGTTTTGTCTGCATTGATATAGATCCACACAACTTAATGTGGAAAATGCTACTGGATAACTTATATTCCAGTTAATACAACTAATATTTGACATATGTGTGGGACAATGTGTTCAGGGCATTGAACCTAAAGCCCCCGGATTGAGAGGGTAATTAAATAAAAAAAAAATCATCATTTGCAGTGTATCTCACTCTAGATGCAGTGACAACTTTACTCTTTCTTTCTTTCTTTCTTTCTTTACAATACATATGTAGGTTTGCATTTTGATTCTGCACTCATTTCTGTCAAAAAGTGTACAGTCGGTAAATTTCCACACTTCACGCAAAGAGCAACTATTGTGATCCAGAAAGCATTCCGTCAGCTTTTCTGCTTTTATCTTCCCATTCATACAAGAAGTTTTCAATTTTAAATGAAACTATAGTTTGCCACAAAGTAAATGCATAGCTGTCTACCCTATGGGGTCAAAAGGTAAGGACCAAGATCACCAAATAAAATCTACTGTGACTGTATAGGACACATATGCATCAATATGATACGAATAAATTATAAAGCAGTAGTTATGAAAAAAATGGAAAAATAATACTTCCATATATAATTTTTTATCAGATCTGTGATAGACTGAATGAAAATCTCCACTTGGAAGCTTCACCAGAGGCAAATAATTGTTTTCCTGTCTGAGAATATAGTGGAGTTTTATTGCTTTCATAGCGATGAACATGTTTAATCAATCCAGAGCTCCTGGTAGCAAGAGGTTGTAATTCTTTTCTCTTCAGCAGAACCCATGAATCACAAGCATATAGAGTAAGGAACCAGGACTGAATGGAGCAGGATACAGGTTAGCTTAACAGTGTTAACAAAAGGGGAACATTAGCTAGGCAAAAAAAGTCCCTGATTTCCTGCCAAACGTGCCTCTTTAATCCATTAGAGCCAAAAACACCCACTTGATGACAGTGAATATGCAATTAGACAGATATTGTAGGAAATATTTTAACTTGTTGACCCGTGGGGGTCACGAGAATGAACGAAGAAAGGCCTTTATTTTAGAGATTCATTCACACAGTTGATTGAAGGCTATCACCTGCTAGAGATGAAATCCTTTTCTGAATTCCTCAACATCTCCGACCCGTCAGAAATCCTGCATGGGTGGACATGTAGGCTTTCCTGTGTATGACAAGGTCTGTTAGAGAGGAACCCCACCCTCGCTTTCACCATCATGCCAACACAGAGGAGAGTGGGCAGCGCTGAGACGGCAGCCTGCCGTGGGCACTGTCAGGCTTAAAGCTGCCCTGTCGTCATCAGAGGCTTGCAGAGAAGAACACTAAGACTCACCCAAAAAAAAAAGTGGAGGGGGATCGTTGCATTTAAATCCTCTCTCAACGCCCCCACATGTTTTAGCAAAGCATAAAAATCATTCACATAGAGAGAGAGAGAGAGAGAGAGAGAGAGAGAGAGAGAGGAATGGGAAAAAAAGACAAGAGGAAATAGAGAGGAAACAGCTATTAACAGCAGTAAACAAGCTCAAGTGATCATAGACAGGCAGCTCTAATCGTAGTAAGTGTTTAAACCCCTATTCCATCCACCAGATCCATAAAGTGTCTACCCAAAAACAAGGCTTTGAATTCCCCCCTGTCTAAGAATTTGCCCTGTGGCTACAATTCTCGCTAGAAAAAAAAAAAGGAATCATAAAACGTCTCCCATTTTGAAGCATGTGGCAGAGATAGGTGTACCGGCGCCTGTGCTGCTTGCACAAACTTCAGGATTTAAAGGACAGATTGAAATTAGTCCTTTTAGATACCTGCAGAAAATGACTACTGTCTTAGCTGCAGATAACATGAACCAATGCTTGCAGCTACACCTCAAGAACAATTTATTGACATTACATATGGAAAAACAAAAAGGAAAAAATAAATGTTTCTAATGTTGTAATATTGATTGCATATGTCGAACCTCAAATAAATGTAATCAGGGTTTTTACAGTGGTCATAAACAGGTAATTTTGCATTGATATTAATTGAAAAACATAAAAACTTAAAATGTAGGCATCTGGATGAGATACACAAACATTACTTCATTTTTTTACACTGGTTTCTATAAAGAGCTATTTTCTTTCATGTTTCCTTTTCTCTTTTCAGCAGCCCAACTTTATTTTAAAGATTTTTCTGTCCAGAAGCCAACTTTGATTGCTCTCCAAAGAGCCTCTAGTTACGTGATGAACTCTCATGTCTATTTTCTCCAGTGGATCTAAATATCCAAAAAGCATTTGGGATGAAAAAAATAAATATACGAGACAGAAAATAAGACCCTCTAATAAAACATGAAAAATTTAATTCTAAAGCAGATAGATTATTTTCTAATAACAAACAGACATTGCCTTGAAAGCTCAAACATTATCTTAAAACAAAACAAAAATTCAGCCTAACATTCAGACCCTCCAGCTTTTCTTGGATAGGAACTGATCAGGGATCGGTAAGTCAAATAAAGACAATCAGATTTTTGTTTTCTATTCATTAAATACATCATATCTAACAATAATGATTTTTTAAAATCTGATCAGCATAGAGCAATTATTGTCTGAATTTTTTTATTTTATTTGTTGGTTGGGTGGGGGTGAAAAATCAAAAGTAAAAAAAGACGGTAATGTTGCAAGAACAACATTTTCTGCAGGATTCAAGAGTTTCACCTCAGTGAAGGAATATATGGCCAATTTTTTCTCCTAATGTGAAATAAGAACCAATACTGGGCAAAATACGATTGTGATTTTGATGATCACAATCGTATAAACCTGCAAATCTGTTGTGAAAAGTGCCCAAATAGTAGAGCTCCATAAAAAAGTGTTAGCATGATCATGCATTAGTTTTCTTCGAGAAAGATTTGTAAAACTAAGTGAAAAAAATATCCAGGACTGTTAAAATATCAAAGTAACTCAGGGCAGTCTGTGCTTCCAGCTTTTAACAACGAATCCTAAACATGTTTATTTTACTCCACCAAGATTAACACAATGTACCTTTGCTCATAAAACTGTAATCAAGCCATGTTCTTATGTAGTTTAAACTCATGAGCCAATTTCTAGCCCACTCACATCAAAACTGTAGATAATTTTGAGGCATTTGAATATACCAGAAATAAGAAAAAACAACTAAAACTCCAATCTGACTTCTGAAACACAGACTTGTGCTGAGCTTTATTTGTAAAGTTTTAATACAGATATCCGCAGTTTCTGCAACCCTTTGCTTTTGTTTTTGGTCATACGTCCATATTTATAGGCAGTTTTATGGGACTGCAGCCCACTGTGTTTTATTACAATTACTCAGCAGGCACGCATCCCGTCCCAGTAATGAAGTGGGTGTTACAGTGGGCGGATTTAAGCAGCCTCTATTCTGGACTCCTGCTATTGGGTATGAGGTCTAAGTGGCGGAGAGAAACCAACAGCACTGGCAGCAAAGTGTGCACGGAAAAAACTGCGGTGGGCAAGAAGACCGATAACAAACCAAACCTTCACATAGTGCGTCTTTACATAAAGTGTCAGGGAAAATGGAGAATCACATTTCAAAGCCCAGTAAATAAAGTTTGTATTGATTAAATCTAACATGTAATCTGTTTTGCTGTCTGACACAGTTTCTGGCTCTAAAAAAGAATCCTGTAAGACAGCATTATAGATAATACGACCATAGATCAAATGGAGTTTGGGCAGGAGAAGGGCAATAGATCATCTTCGGACCAGACTGCTTAGCTCTGGAATTCATAAAACTAGCTCCTACATCATAATGGCTTTCATTTCAAGTTTTTCCATTGAGGCATGCAGGATTTTCTGCATATTTCTGTAAAATGTTAACATTTCATAAATAAAAATTTATTGAACAAATATACTTCACCAAGAATCCAACTGACAATCTATCACCTGGGTGCATGTCTGACCATGTAAACTCTATATTTAATTAATAATTAAGATGCAATACTATTAATTAATCATAATCATAAAGAGTTTTTTTGTAAACAAAACAATCATCAGACAATATTGTAACTTTCTTTTACATTATGTTTGGTGTTTGGGAATTAAATAAGCTATTCCTTATGCCAATACAATTTTGTTTTATGTAAAAGCAAATGATTTACTTCAAAAATGTCAAAATTATTAGGTTTTTTTTGCTGTGTTGTAATACAATGATTAACATAGATTAGCACAAAGTAAACTACTAACACCATTTTCTGTTACTTGACATTTTTCACTGGAGAAACTATTGAGTTTACATCCAAAGTAACCTTTGTTCAGCTCATGGGGAACATCAGGCGCTGGAAAAAAAAAAGAGTTGCTAGTGCCACCTTGTGTCATCACTGGTTACTTCAGTTCAAAAATTGGTCAATACTTTATGAGCACAGTAAAAAAGGTTTATGAAACATTAGATGTTCAAACAGGAAAACTTGTTGATTTTTTAAATATACTGGTCTTATTTCATGTCTAGATTTACGAAGTTGTTGGAAACATTCTGTCTTTGTACTTAGACCATAACCCCCTTGATCTGACTCGCAGGAAGATCCTGCTTACTTTATCCATCACTGCACTCTAGTGGTTCAAATTTCTATTCACAAATATTCTCAATCTTTCATGTAAAATCAGTTTATATATAAAGCACCAATTCACAATAAAACATGTCTTAGTGCACCTTAATAAAAACATCCAGCTCATGTACAAAAGTACCTAATTCATTCAATCCAGTCAAACAGACATTTTCAAAGTCAATTACTTACATTCCAGTTTGATTCTACATAAAGAATACAATTGATTTTATTGCTAAGATTAATTTAAAAAAAATATATATAAATAAATAAAAAGTTTTCTATCCAAGGAAACCCAATACCAGCAATCAATCCTTCTGGACAGTTTTCTCCAACTGTTAAGCTGGAAACCCATGTTTGAGAATAAACATCCCTATCAGGCTTACTACTCTGTGACTGTGAAAGTATTCTTTTAGAAGGATGTAAGTTGATGATCAACTGATCTAAACACTATGTTTCTGAAACCCATTTTGGCTGAGTTGGTGAATCGGCCTTCAAGGACATGACAACTTTGATGCTTTTCAAACATGTTGAGATGATTCTTACCTTCTGCGCTCCAGGGAAGTAGATCTGTGGGGCTTTCCAAACAGAGCTGATGTTATCCCTGAGTTTGTGGTCTTTTGGAATCACAAGGCATTTATCGATGACAAGTTCTGGATAGATTGCTTCGACCCCACCACTTGTTGAAACATTTGTGCAAATAAGAGAGATTTATATAAAAAGGTCGGTACAGAAACAGAATGTCGACAAAAAACAAACTACTCATTTGTAACATTTTTAAACAAAAAACAAAAATTAAACGCAATATTTAGTAAACATTTGTGACGCATTATGGTATATAATGATAACCTCTTCAAAGTATCGGGTGCAACTTACTGGCAGAAAGAAGCATCCAGAGACTGTATGGTGCTTTGTGTTGTCTCTGCTGTGAATGTCTCCAAAAGGAAGGCAAACAACACCAAAAGCAGGGCGAGCGAAGCCTACAGAAAATCATAGTGTTATAAAACAGTATGGGAATAATTTGTTTTTTTTATATTTAAATCTTTATTATGTCAGACATTTAATTAGATATTGAGGAACCTCTTATATTAAATGTTAAATACTGCCTCAATGTCCTTTAACTTTTAAGAAGTGTGCTTACATTTTGGTATTCCTTAATTTTAAGTGATATATCACAGAAGTAAACTGCAATAAAAACACTCAGAAATATATTACCATGTATAATGATTTTAAAATCTGTTTATTTTATTTGTCAATAAAATTTAATTAAAATAATTAAGATTTACCTGTGTTTCCATACATATAACTATATTAAAAAAAAATAAAATAACATTTTGAGCATTCTTATTTTCTTAAAGTTTCGATTTTAATAGTTGTAGGTTGAATTGCTTTGTGATTAGTCATTCATTAGGATAAAACAATATTTCAGCTCAAATTGTTACATATGTCTTGATGGCAGGAAAAACAAGAGGAAGAAGCTTAGATTTTAGACATTTGGTATAATATTTAAGAGCCGTTTTTAAAAGATAAATGTCACTTGTTTAGAAAAACCTATAAAAGATGGACCCACTTTTGCCTTTAATACTGTCTTGGTTCTAGATGGCAGACATTTACTATCCCTTTGGGATCTTGGCCTACATTGATATGATGGCCTAACATGTTGCTGCAGATTTGTTTGCTGCCCATCCATGATGCACATTTCTCTCATTTCATCACATCTGAAGGTTATGCTGGATTAAGGTGTGATGATTTCAGAGGTCAGTGTGATGCACTGGAAACCATCCTGAGATGATTGGAGTTTTGTGACATAGTGCCTTATCCTGCTGGAAGGAGCCATCGGTGCTCAACTGTTGATCTATGCTTTCATGTTATTTTAGCCAAGTTCTGACTTGATCATCCTGAAGCTAAAGTTGAGACTGAATAGACCAAACTATGTTCTTCTGATCTGCTATTGTCCTGTGTGTGAACTGTTGCACCAGTATTCTCTTCTAAACTGAATGGAGTGGCCTTGTGTGTACTTCTGCTGCTCTAGCCCTTCCCTGTTTAGTACTTTGTGGATTTACAGGCTTTCTAGATACTTCATTTAAGTTGATGCTGCTTTGTTTAGGGGTTCCATGATGCAACTTTTTCCACCTTCGATGCAATACCGATATTGTAGTCTTCAGTATTGCCCGATATCGACCCAATACGATATAAGCATTTAATCATACACAACTTTATTATGGTTGCCATTTAAAATGTTAGAAGGGAGTTGATTATGAGAACAGTGATTTACAATACCAAAGTAGCAAACTGTGTCTTAGTGATCATGTGGGCTCTTCATGCTGGATGCACACGGCTATATAGTTGGCACGAATTAAATGCTGGAACAGACTGCTTGTTTATATTATAGATATTAGACGCAGGCTGACATAATCCAATACTAATTAGAAACCCCCTAACTTTGTTGTTACTTTAGTCCGTTTATTCTCCTGTGACTTTTGATTCAACAACAGGATATTTTCATTATTGACCATAGTCTGGTAAACTAAAATGTAAAAAAACAAACTAACTAAACAAAACAAAACAAACACGTGCAGATGAGCAGTTTCTGAAACACTCCATATGTTTACCTCCAATAACTTCACTGCTTTAACATTTCGAGCTTTCTCATTCTGATGTCGGATTTGAAATTCAACAAGTAGTTGTGATGTTTTGTGTCTGTTTATAATTCAAAACGCCCCTCTTTATAAAAACAAAACACGTGGGCTAATATTTGTCACTTCCCGTTTCCAAATGAAACTGTCACGCGGAGCAGAGCACCCGTTAGCCTCTCGGTAGCGCGCGCGGAGTTTTGCGCTCCTTCTGTGAAATTAACGCACTTTTCTCCTCTTTTTTTTTTCTTTCTTGTCCTGCTTACTTTTCAATATTAAATTTAAACTGAGTCAATTAAAGTCGTAACTAAAGTCTCTCGTCAGCATCGGAATAAAAAACAAACAACAACCTAATTAGACGCGGTTAAAGCGGGACATGTTTAGCGTCCGCTTGTTTTTGTCGCCCTTTAGAAAGTGTCCTTCGTGCCGAACAGCAGCGACTATATTCACGCCTCATTCACCTGCAGCCTTAAAACATGCATATCAGAAAATATATATAATATATTTTTTTAAAGCATTACCACCATTTTAAAGCCGCCTTCTTCCTCAGGTTTCCTTCTGTTTGGGTTGCAGCTGCTTCTGCGCATGACCTGGAGAGGAGCTGCACAAGTTTCAGGTGTCATGATGATCGAACAAAAAATAAAATAAAAAAGAATTTCCACTGAACATGTGCATGTAGGTTTATTTTTATTATTATTTAAATTTGATACATACAGACTTCCAACAACACATGCTACAGATTTTTAGATTTGCATCTCCTAAAACCATGAAAACAGCTGGACAGCTAAAACACAGAGGTCACCACTGAGAGAACACTCATATGTGTGGATGCAGTTTTCCTTTTTTTTGCCCCATGTTTGAAATTTATCTGCCTACCGTTTCGGAAACAAGGCCTCATAAACTATGAAGTAGTGATTGTGCAGCATATACTACATATTTCTGGTGCGGCTAAAGCTCCCTTTGGTTTGTGCTTCTCTGTAGCTGTAACATAGCACCCAAACATATAGAACAGGGCCCAGCTTCTTTGTAAATCATTTAATCTGATCTTTTTTTTTCATCACCTGATGTTTGTTTACTTAATGCTGTCACAATTTGAAGAAAACCTGGTGCTACAAAGCCGTGCAAGTTTGCATTTCAGTGTGCATAGTACAAAATAGGGACCGCATTAAACTTCGCTGATGCGAAAACAAAAAGGTGATGCAAAACTTGAATTGTAGGACAAATGTTTACATATTTTGAATCCCCTCTTCCACATTGTTTTAATATTTTTGAATTTTTATAAAGAAACTTTACAACTGTGTGAAATGAATGTAAAATCCCTGCATTCATTTCATGATCAGTGTCACAATTTGGTGAGTTGTCATTAAGGTCTGGCCTTGCTGACCAAAGATATTAAAGTTGATTTGGGTTTCTGTTTTTTTTAATACAGCAACATTCAAAAGAAAAATTGATGAAACTTCAGACAGGTTCCTTTATACCCACATCATGGGATGTGCACATTTACAGACGCACAGCAGAGAGCACCAGGCAGCTTAAGATAGAGCAGACAAGTTGGTGACCACAGTTACATTACTTTACATTCAATACCATAGACTGCAGGACACTGTACATTAAGGCATGAGGTGTTGTTGATGCAAAACATCAACGGAAGAATCACTGAGAAAATGCAATGCACCCAGGAATAAAACGCATGTCAGTGAAAGTTTGCGGTCACGATATAGTAAAGGCAAATTATATTGACTTATAGACCTTCCAGCAGATAAGCCATTGAATATAACTTAAATATGTTTAGAACATTCAGAATTACTGAAAGTTTAGCTCTACAATATTTCTAATCAAGAACCTGTGCGAAAATATTTTTCCTATTAACAAAAATACTACAAAATATCTTTAATTAGCATTAGCAACAATTATGTGAAAATAAAGCTAGTGCTTAGAGCCCCAGCCATGCCTCTCATCTAACTTACATTTTTAAAAGCTGTCAAGTAATCTATTTTGTCAATCTGTTTGCAGTGTGTATTTAATCTTTCAGCAGTACATGTTAGCAAGCTAAAACTAAGACTCGTTATCTCTGAAGGTTTTTTTTTCTGGGGGGATCTTCAGTTTTTTACTATTTTAAAAAAATACAGCATACAATTCCAATGTAGGTATATGCTTGTGATGTGGAAAATTTCAAAGTATGCATGCATTTGTTTCCTTTCTTTTACTCTAATCCCCTTAAATAAAATCAGGTGCACACAACTGCTAACAAAATCAAATTGAGTGTATTAAAGTAAAACCTCAGTTTAAAAGCAGCTCTTCTCTGAAGGGGTCAGAGGTTTTGTTACACGGTTTTTCTCCAAGTGGAGGCAACGTTTGAAAAAGAAGATGCAGAGATCCCCAGCTCAGGTGGAATAATTTTTCCCTAAATCATGTAGGGAACTGAACGAGCGTTCTTTCTTTTCGTTTCCAAACCATGCAGACAAAGTCACTTGTCGGATTTTCTGAAAATCTGTTACAATGTGACATGTGAAAAGTTAAAAGATGTAGAAGCACTTCAGCAAGATCCTTCCTGCCTGGTTAGTTAAAAAAAAAAAAACACAGAAATAACAAAACAAACAAACATTAAAGAATAACCTTTCAAAATTAGTACTATATGAACTAATGCTGCAATTAAAAATTATTCATTTTATTTAAAAAAAGAAAAAAAAAGAAATAACAAAACAAACAAACATTAAAGTATAACCTTTCAAAATGACTACTATATGAACTAATGCTGCAATTAAAAATTATTCATTTTATATAACAAGAGCATGATTTAATAATGTAACATTCACTTTAATTATATACTTTATAAATGCGTGTGTCTACTCTATTTTACATGTAATCCACTAAATGTACCTGCCTATAATTTGCATGTACAGTAAAGTATGTGACAGATGTACCTGGAATTGATCACAATAAGTATTGAGTTATTTTACACATCAGGAAGTAGCTGCGCAGTAACTTAAAAAACTATTTTGATTTATTTTCAGTTCTACTGAGTAATACTGTAAGATTTTGCTCACTGCCTGCAGTGCACAACATTAGGTAACAGCAGTACCTTAGAGTTTAACTGATATTAAATACAATTTACAACACTAGCCATCTAGTCTGAGCACCATGCCTGCAAGTCGGAAACATTCTGAAGCCCATCATACAGTCAAGAGCAAATGCAGATGGCAATCTTGAACATCATATACAGTGAAGAGTGCAAAACAAATCCAAACAGATGATTATATATTCACAACTGAAGTGACCCCGCTTTAAATTTCTTCTCTTGCCCCCCGTTCACATAACACAATACGGTCTAATGCTGCTCAGCAGTAACTATGACTGTCTCACTGGAAGTTCATCTGTGTGTCCAGAAAGTGATTGTGGTGATTTTGAAGTTTTGAATTGTATCATCTAGTTATAAGCCACACACAGCAGAAAACAAACATTAAAGTATAACCTTTCAAAATTAGTACTATATGAACTAATGCTGCAATTAAAAATTATTCATTTTATATAATAAGAGCATAATTTAATAATGTAACATTCACTTTAATTATATACTTTATAAATGCGTGTGTCTACTCTATTTTACATGTAATCCACTAAAAGTACCTGCCTATAATTTACATGTACAGTAAAGTATGTGACAGATGTACCTGGAATTGATCACAATAAGTATTGAGTTATTTTACACATCAGGAAGTAGCTGTGTAGTAACTTAAAAAACTATTTTTATCTATTTTCAGTTCTACTGAGTCATACTGTAAGATTTTGCTCACTGCCTCCAGTGCACAACATTAGGTAACAGCAGTACCTTAGAGTTTATCCGATATCAAATACAATTTACAACACTAGCCATCTACTCTGAGCACCATGCCTGCAAGTCGGAAACATTCTGAAGCCCATCATACAATCAAGAGCAAATGCGGATGGCAATCTTGAACATCATATACAGTGAAGAGTGCAAAACAAATCCAAACAGATGATTATATATTCACAACTGAAGTGACCCCGCTTTAAATTTCTTCTCTTGCCCCCAGTTGACATAACACAATACGGTCTAATGCTGCTCAGCAGTAACTCTGACTGTGCCACTGGAAGTTCATCTGTGTGTCCAGAAAGGGATTGTGGTGATGTTGAAGTTTTGAATTGTATCATCTACTTATAAGCCACTCACAGTTGAAATGGCTTCCTCTACTCAGGTAGGTAAAATCTCCACAAAACCAAGTTTCCACCAGATACCAAACAAGTGATAAAGAAATGACCATTACAATCACTTAGAGCTGATGCAGAATACATTATCTTTTGCTTTTTAGGATGACAGTAGTCAAAATTAGGCTTTAAACAGATGTGTAACATACCTCTAGTTTAACATAATGGGCTACACACCCAGATTGAGCAAAACCCGTTTAGAATAGTAGTGGCTGCATTCGGGGGCAATTTAAACAACTAAACGCGATGTTCAGGAATTGTTTGTGTCGGCGGACACCCGATTAATTCATGTGAACTTGAGCCCTTTTGTGACAAAATGCCACAGACCAGAAGATCACGATATGTAAGTGGTTGAGTTTGTCAAGAGATACCTGTTTCAGCTGTGCAAGCTTGTACAAATTTTACAAAGTTGAATAAGCATACAAAAATAATAAAAGTGGTTTTGTTTCCAGTTTTTTTTGTTTTGTTTTGTTTTTTTGCAGAGGTGATCATAAGAAAAAATTTCCAGAATGAACGACTTCAGTTTGCTCTTTCCTAGAAGGCCGTGCTTTTGTTACATCCTGCTTTTGAAATCATAATCAACACCTAGTTATGCAGATTGTACAAACACTTATGGACAAAGTGTTACATCTCTGAGACTTTAGTCTGTGTTGAGTTGCTGGTTGTCACAGCTGGTAAGCAGCACTTAGTTGTAAGCTCAGGTTACTGATAATATTTATAACCACAGGTTGAAAGTTCCCTGTGAGTAGATTTTTAATTCCTAAACTTACGATTCTAATATGGGAATATATAACAATTCACAAAATCTGATGTTTGCACTTGTTACAGTGTTCCATATGTTGAGACGTGTTTATATCACTTAGGTTTACTGCATGTTTTACAGACACTGAGCTAAAATGGTAAGGAATAATACGTTTTATTTCAATCATGATTCTGGGCTGACTTTGCAAATCTGGAGTGTTTTACCATGCAGGCAGGAAGACAAAGAGTCTGCCTGAATGTTTGCAGTGTGCCAAGCTATCAGTGCTGATCTTCTAATGTATCTTTTACAACTTGCAAACAGACGGATGAACTCCAAAGCAAACCTCTTCCTTTATCACCTGGTCAAATAATAGCAGATGATCCGGAGGGTGAGTTTGAGTTTGGGGAGGAAGGAAGGTTCCAGAAGAGCCATTTGCGTTTACATTGTCGCCTCTGGTACAGGTAGTCCTCTTTCTCACGCTCTTTACGTGCTCTTTGGTAGTGGTCATCTTCCTTTAGGTACCAAACCGGGGGCCAACGATGTTTCTCAAAGTATTCTTGATTCTCTGCATCGAAATTAATTGTTTTAAAAAACATTAAAATGGGAGTGGATATAAACTAATTAATATTTTCTGAATAAAAACAGCAAGTCAACTAAGAAAACAAAAATATATCAATAGGTATTTAAAAAACAAACAGAAGCAATTTGTAAATGTGCAACCTGTGGACTTTGTCTTCATTTCACGGGGAAACTTGCGGCAGACACTGTTATAGTTGGTGCAAATGTGATGCAGACACCATCCAGTCAGCTGCTGGGCTCCATGGAACTGTCAACACCCAAAGTTATATTGTGTTTCTTGTACAGCTTCAGTTGTTTTAGGTAAAAACTTTGAAGGTTTTAAAACATTGATTAGGACAAACAACTTTTATAATGTTTGATAGTTATATATATATATATATATATATATACTTAAATATTATAATGCATTTGGTGCAATAGATGAACAGCTCCTTGTAGGACATTCAACAGTTGATAAAGTTTTGTAATAAATTGGCATTTAAACACTAAAATAACTGTGGCTTTGTACTTGTTAGTAATATATGGTAGTCTCCCTCTAAATTAACAAACCATTAATGCAGAATACTCTGTTCTACAAACAGCAGTGGTGGGTTATTTAGCTCAGTAGCATGGATAAAAAAAACCACAAAATCAAATGTTTTGGTTCCACCTAGTGGATCCTTAAAATATCCACTTTCTCCAGATGGTGCTTGCATAATTTATAGATCCAAATTGCAAGAGAAGAAACAATTAAGAATCATTATTTGGAAAAAAAAACGGAAACATTGAACCCACCCGTGCCATATCCAAGTATATCAGCACATCACCATCGATATCTGTGCCCATCATCGCCGACTCCGTCAACACTGTTACTGTGTAGAGCTCTAAGAAGAAACACAACCCAGAGCTTCAGACCAACAAGATCCTGTAACATGGTTGGGAAAAAAGTGACAACGAGTGCAATACCTGTTAGAGCGACCAGGTGGGGAAGGCAAAGGCGATTAGCAAGAACAATGAGCTCCATCGCATCCAAGTCAGGCCGAGAGCAAAA
Source organism: Orestias chungarensis (assembly GCA_032876305.1). Taxonomy (NCBI): domain Eukaryota; kingdom Metazoa; phylum Chordata; class Actinopteri; order Cyprinodontiformes; family Cyprinodontidae; genus Orestias; species Orestias chungarensis. Next base: position 2,682,166 of record JAVLVB010000891.1, on the reverse strand, counting down.
CCTACCCATGTAAAGGTACTCCAGCACAGCTCTCATGCAGCTGCGGGTTGTGTTGGGAAGCAGCACCTTACAAACAGGAACGAACAGGAAGGAGAAACTGACTTAAAACCAACGGTCCTTTGTGTGAGTGAATCTTTAAACAATAAATATAAAAACGTTTTAGCAAATGAAGATACAAAAATTATGAAAAAACAAAATGTTGCATTAGTATACAGTTTATATAGTTTAATAATAATAAACATTTATTGTGTGTAACAATATTGTTGATTCCCTAAAAATTTTGAAATATTTCAATTTAAGTCATTAAATATCTGGTTTATGTTGTAGATAGGCTAAACATAATTCATACCCTTTGCAGGTTTAAGTTTAAAGCAATATATTGTAAGTTTAATGAAGGTAACTTTTGACTGGAATTAATAAAATTTTAAATGGTACATTAAACAAAAACTATTAGCAGCCGGTGCAGTAGAGTAAAAATAAAAAATACAGAGCAGGCGAGATCTCTCACAGATTTACAGTATGTTTGGATCACAAGGCCATTTTAATTGTATTAAACCAGGGTTAGTCCACTAATTGAATTACCCCTCACGTCGCCATTGGAGTTCTGCTACTGTCAGCGTACGGCGCCTTGCAAAAGTGTTTATACCAAAACTTTTTGCACCCATACAACCACAAACTAAAATATTTTATTTGGATATTACGAGAAAGACCGAAACAGGACAGTGCAGTTATTAGGTGGGAGAAAAACAACAGTGGGTTTAAACCTTAACTTCCAACTCAAATCCTGTAAAGTGTTGGGGGGGGGGGGGGGGGGGGGGTAAATATTTGTTTTCCATTGTACATAGTGCTATGTGTTTGGTCTCCTGTCATCAGACCCCTTCCTTCTACATGTTTGCTGTGTCAACTGCATGGTTGGTGCCCGGCTGAAGAGGATTTCTTATCCCATTCTGTCAATGGTAGCTTTCTTCTTCCCACTCTTTCAGCTAATGGACCTTTCAACTATTAGCTGGCCTAAGGGGAAGATTCTTCCACATCTGGTGTGGTTCACTGCAGCAGTTCATAGTTACCGCTCGTCACTAATGCCCTTCTTACCCAATTTGTCCATTTCCAATTGGATTTGTGCCATACTTTTACTATGGACTGGGTACAAGACTGCTGGAGGAAGCCATCAGTCCTACACAGATGACTGGGTTAAGCCAATGGATGTATGAATAGTACTGTTCTTGAAAAAAGAACACCTTTGTTAGTCAAGTCATGTCAGTTCTCCAAATAAACTACATTGAGGATTGTGACTGTAATGTACTTGTATAGGGTAAGATATTTGTCGATCTGTGCAACATGAGTGATCTTTGATTTACTCTTTGATCCCTCACACAACCTTTCAATAATTTTCTGATTGGCTTACCTCTTTGGTACAACTCTCAACAAAAGGTCCACCAAACATAGCTGCCATCCAGTCACAACTAGAGATGAGCAAAGGCTTGTGGGCCATGATCGTCCCATCATCGAGCTTGAATACCACGTCTGCAGCATCATAGGTGAAACACTGGTTAGAACTTTGTTGTAACGATATTAAATGCAGTGAGGAGGCAGAAACACTAGATTTCTCTTACCAGAAAAGGTGCCTTTAGCCAAGCACTCTTTTACTCTGTTTGTGCGGCGTACATGAAAGGCTTTGGTGATTTCCTGGTTCATGAAGGCTTCGTTGTTGAGTATGTTCGCCACCATCATCCGCAAATCAAAAACCTCCAGCAGCTCAGCAATGTGCGCAATCTGCATGAGTTCTTTCTCATTCTCATTCAGCTGACCGGTGTACAGGTAGCGAAGCACTGCTCGAAAAGGGCCAAACTGGATTGACCGGTCCATGTGCACCACAGTCATGAATCTCGGTGAGTATGTCAGAGGGTCGTCCACCAGCTCCTCCTGAATACTGACAAAGGCTCGGCTCCACGAGGATAGCAGCCTGCTCCGCCGGGGCCCATCAGAGTCCTTCAAGGTCCCGTCACTCGTGCATGCCCTCAAGTTGGCCCTATCTCCCTCATCGCTGCTCTCACAAACATCAAAGCTAGCAGCACGCATCAGCAGCTCTCTGCCGGAGAGAGGGCCTCGAGGGGGCCTTTCAGTATCATCTTTTTGTGTGTCCATACTAAACAGATCATAAAACTTTGAGGACGATGTTGCCAAGTATATCTTTTGTGCAAAGATTTTCTGTCGCTCCTGTAGCACCAGGATAACATCAGCACAGTGTGGGTCCTCTAGAAGACCAGCCGGGTGCTCTTCATTGGTGGAGGGGGGAGGTGGCACAGTGATAATAGGTGGGGGAGGTTTAGGAGGGAGGAAGGGTGCTTGGAGCAGGGGCCGCTGGACATTTCTAAGGTGGGATTTCCAAAACTGCAGATGGCGGCGAGAAATGAGAGCAGCTCTGATGGCATTGTCAAAGACGTCCTTGACGCCGAACTGAGCGACAACACTGGTTTCGTAATATGGGACACCTAGCTCTTTGGCCACCTCTCGGCCTCTCTCTGGTGGAAGAATCTCATTTGATTTTATAGGTCTGAAAATGAAAAGTAATGTAAAACAAAATTATAGATGAAGAAAAGGAAAATGTTACTAATTTACACATCAAGCCAGATATTTTCCTAGACTCAAAATACCCTTTTTTTAGCACTGTCTGACATCAAAATATTACAAAGCTTTTCTAGTTTTAGGCTGGTTAGCATTACAAAAATAATTTCTATTTAGCAAGATTTGCTAAATAGAAATACTGGGATACCTTTTAAACATTTTATTACTAGATACAATTTTAGAACTTTGTGATGGACACTTTAAAACCTCCATTTTGTTGTCTTGTACACAATTTGTAACTAACCTAGTGCTATATTACATTGTGACTGCGTAATTATTAAAGCCTTTTGTGCTTTATTTAAATTTCCAACTGATGTTTTGAGTAGTTCCCCTAATATTTCCTTAAAATGTAACTACTCATGAAGCCATTTAGGTTTTTAGTCTTTAAGACCCTCCAGCAACAAAACCGTGACACCACATGAGGCTGGCTTCCCCATATTAGAAGATTAAGAGGATGTTCTCAGGTTTGCAAGCTTCCTAATTTTTTCTACAAGTGTGAAAGCAAAGGCTATTGAATGGTACAATAGCTGAACATTTCCTTGTTATTTTCTATTGTTGCTCAAGGCTGAAGTAGACTTGTGCAGTTCAATAATGCTCTTCCTGGAACCTTGAATGATTTCTTTTGATATTCTCATAACATCACACGACAAGGCAGTTCGTTTAAGATGCATCTTTATAATACACACATACTTCCAGGTGTGCTGATATTTAACTAAATATAAAACCTACAAAGTTATATGCCTTCTTTGCGTCCAGTATTTATAAAAATCTGGTTTCTGTTGTATGTCTGTGAAAGTAAACGCTTTCAAGCAAGGAAAGATCATACAAGTGTCAGTACCTCGCCAAAGGCCTCCGTGCCCTGTTAACCGCCTCAAGATCTGCATAGCGCAGGTCCAGCTGACAGCCTACCAAAATAACCGGAGCGCGGGGACAGAAGTGCTTGATCTCAGGGTACCACATGGTCTTTACATGGTACAGAGAGTTGGGATTGGCGATGGAGAAGCACAGAACCACAACGTCGGACCTGAAGGTTGCCACAAGTACTTCTTTAAAGCTTGCAATGGATAACAGAAACTACTGCTACAGCAACATCTCCATTAGCAGTTTCTCACCTGCCATATGCAAAACGCCGGTCCTTGTGATGATCTCCAAAAGTATCCCAGAGCCGGAGGGACACGCTCACATCATCCACTACATCTCTGGAGCGCTCTAACACCTACAAAACATAAATAGTCATACATTTATGCAAGTTACATGAAACACTATGGTCACCAAAAAGATGCTTTGCAGTGACAATTTTATAACCCTATATACTTACCTCTTGGCACACTCTGTACTGATCGATTGCCCAAACGGTGGGCACATGCGTAGCGAGCAACTGGTACTGAGTGAGTGTGGCATTGCAGGCCCGGGCGCAGATGAGGCGGGTCTTTCCGACTGCATTGTCTCCCACCACCACACACTTGATAGTTTCAACGTTTGGCCTCTCATAGTCCATATCAATATCTGTCAACTGTGACCTGAGGAAATTAAAAAGGAGGCAAAACCCTGCTATCAGATCCAGAAGTCACTGGCATCCTGCATGCTAAAAGGAACTCTCGCTCTGTTTTCCATCTGAACTGCTCAGTCAGCCTGCAGAGCTATTAATGAACGGTCTTGTGACTTCCTTGTACTAATTCACAAGTTTCCTAACGCTGATTCTTAAAGTGAACGGCAGACAAACATGTAAAACACGTTATTTGACCCAGACATTTAAAATAAAACACAGATGTGTTGAATAGCAACTTTGCTATTGAGGTTAAGGTTTGTTATTAGTGTCCAACCATGGTAACCTTGGCTACAGTCAGGTGACTTTTAGTTGCAGAAGACCCTCTGCATATTAAATGTGTTTTATCTATTATTTATCAAGAAAAAAACAATATGTAAAGCAATGGGTATTTTAATGTACACAGTGTACATAGTGAAATGTAAAACTTATTGTAAATATCCTCTGTCTGACCTTTAGATACATCTCTGCTCTAATGCATGTAAATCCAATGACTGAGTAATCTTCTCAGTCCGACATCTCTTTCTAGAGGGGCCTGCTCATTTATTTATTTCAGTTAATAAAAATAATAATGTAAAAAACTTTAAAAGCTGCAGGAGATAAGTCCCCAACAATTAGGAGTCCATTAGTTTGAAGTGTTCAATCTGAGAGATGTTTAACGAAACGGTGAGCAATCAGCGACCTAAAATGGGCATCAGTAGTTCAAATCTTATGCTGCCATTTTCTGAATGAAGCCAGTCCGCCCTCATACTACAGCATCTGCCTGGAGTCCAGGATAGGAATAATCCTCTACTTAAAGCACCACTCTGGGACACTAACTCCTCAGACAAAACACTAATTCTTTCTATTTATATTTTTTAGACAAACAAATAGATATAAATAAAGGAAATGCACATTTTATACATGCAATCCCTCGGCTGCTGTTGTTTGCTGTTTTAACCCCTCAACAGCAATCTCCATTCATAAAACAGGCTTCCTGACAGCAAAACAAACTGCAGCCCTCCCAATAACAAACACACGCACACACACACCAAACAATTCAACCTTAAACTGAAGCATCTGTGACATTTCTCTGCAGGCTGTGCAGCTCTCATCTCAAACCAATTTACACATTTTCATGCATGTAATCCATGACGCAGATATTCCTGCAATACGAACGAACGGGTTAGGTTTGCATCCTCCATCCGTCGGACATTAGAGGAGAATAAAACAGCTGATATCCGACCATGAGGAGCGATCTGTCCCTCCGCCACCAACACTAACCAGTCAGGAGGCTTTGCTGCATTACAGCGTTATGTAACTCCCCGTCACTGACTCTTGAGCCTGTTTATCCGGCTGCTGAGCGAAAAAAGAAAAGAAAAGAAATAAACTAACAAAAACCAACGATGAAGGATTTAAACCCCATGTTAGATCCATAACAAACCTTGCTTTACCCCAATAGAAGGAAGCGCTGCGTTAGGTCGGGAGAGGGAACGCGGGGCTCCATCGGATGCGGCTCCGCACCTGGCGGCCGCCGGAGATCAGCATCATCTTTGGAGCGAGGTGGGAACCGAGGATACGGGAAGGTCGAGCCGAGCAGGACTGTTCTGGCGTTTTTAAGGTGCAAGTAGCGCCTCTAGATCAGCGCGCAGAGGAGACATGGAGCCGCTTCCACTTACTGGGGGTGGCTAATAATAGACAGGCGCACAAGAGGGGAGGGGAAAAAACTACAGGCGATCATTACAAAACAATGATCCACTTTAAAGTACCCATATCAGCCCTATTAAACGGGAACGCTTTGGACAGGGGCGCAAATACAGGCTTTCTGAGGTGTGTGCTGACACGCTTTTACCCCCCCCCCCCCTCAAAAAGATAAAAAAATAATAATCATTGGGCTTATTTTATCAAATGAAAACAGAATTATTTTTTTCCTTTTTAACGATTGGATAATAATGGATAATGTACCCATGGATTAACACAACCTCAAACAGGTTTTCAATAAAACTAAAGCATTTTGTCTTCCACCATATCTGCCATGACTGTGCCATCTACCTGTTACCTGGAGCTGCATTACCTTCTAGCAGGCTTTACAACATCTTGCCGAACTATCATCTGGTTTGCATTTGCAAGGGGGATGAGTGGAAGACGTCCTTCAAGACACCCTTAGGACATTTTGAATACCTGGTCATGCCTTTTTGACTCTGCAACATCCAAAATGCATGAACAGCACTCATTACTGACGTTTTAAGAGTTTTTGTGAATGTTTTTGTTTTTGTTTATCTTGACGATATTTAAAATGTTTTACAGATCCCTATCCGAGCACAAACAGCATGTACAACATGTTCTGTAGCGACTCTTCCAAAACAGACTGTAAATAAAGGCTGATAAGTGTGAGATCCACAAACCATCCATCCCCTTTCTTAGGTTCATCTTCGATTGTGGGCAGGTACATGCAGATCCCACAAAAATAAAGGTCTTCACACAATGGAAGACACCCAAGAACCAAAAAAACAACTGTAAAGATTTCTTGGATTCTTGGAAACTACAGTGAAAATTGCCGCAACACTCACAGCACTCACTTCCATCAAACAGACCTTTCAATGGACACCAGCAGCAGACTCAGCCTTTAACCTTTTGAAAAGAATGTTCACACATGCACCAATACTACTACAGCCTGACCCATAGAAACAGTTAATCTTGGAGGTGGATGCTTCGGACACAGGGGTCATAGCTGTACTGTGCCAACGTTCTGGATCAGACCAACTTCTCCACCCCTACGCCTTCTTCTCTCATTGCCTCACTCGTGGGAAACCCGGAGGTTTTAGCTATCAAACTTGCATTGGAGGAGGGGCACCGTTTGTTGGAGGATGCAAAACATCCGGTGCTGGTATGGACGGACCATAAGAACCTATCCTACCTGCAATCAGCAAAGAAAAACAACCCACGCCAATCATGTTGGTCACTGTTTTTCTCATGTTTTAATCTAACCATTTCATACAGGCATGGATCAAAGAACACGAAATCTGATAGCCTCTCCAGACAGTTTCCGTCTGACAAGTCCCCACTTTAACTAACTACCATCCTCCATTCCAGTTGTGTGGTTGGCTCAGTAACCTGGGAGATCGAGGGGAAAGTCAACAGATCTCTACAGCAGGAACCTGACACCCGAATACCTCCTCAGAAGACCACTTATGTTCCCTCAGCTGCAGTTCTCTTGCCATCCTGGTTCCAGTCGGACCATTGCTCTGATCTACCAAAGATTCTGGTGGTCCAACATGCACAAAGACGTCAGCAAATACATCCAAGCCTTTCTCATCTGCGCCAGAAATAAATCTAACCATCAACCTCCATCTGGACTTTTTCAGCCATTACCAACGGCAAAACGATCCTTGGTCCACATAGCCATTGACTTTGTCACCGGATTACTTGTCTCTCAAGGTATATGACCATCATTTTCACTATTGTTGATAGAGTTTCAAAAGCTTGTCATGTCATCCCACTCAGAAAACTACCCACTGATCTTCAAACAACCCGGCTTCTAGTTAAACATGTCCTCAAACTTTATGGAATCTCTGTTGACGTTTTGTCTGAAAGTGGCCCCCACTTTGTTTCCCAGATATGGAAACATTTCTGCGCTGCACTTGGGGCAAAAGTAAGCTTAACATCTGGCTCGAGTCAACTCTCCAGTTTCTGACCTCATACAACCTGTACAATTGGAACCAGCATCTTCCCTGGGTTAAGTAAGCAAATATTGGTCCTTTCTCCATTGCGTAAATCATATGGTCACACACCAACTTCCTATGTCTCTCAGTTGAAACTGGTCGATACAAGCAACTTGTGCCGTCCTTCCGAGCCCCCTCCACCTGCCCGGCTCGTCGAATGGGCACCCTGCCTACGAAGACCGACAGATCGTGGCCTCCCGTTGAAGGGGTACAGGTTATGAATATCACGTTGACTGGGAAGTTTATGGTCCTGAGGAGCGTAGCTGTGGGCCCTGTTCTTTCATTTTAGATCCTGCTTTGATCAACGACATTGAGGCCTCTATGTCATCTGGGCCGGCAGGTGGTGACCCTTGGGCGGGTATTTTGATGGCTGTTGTCCTTAGTAATTGCTCTTGTGTGTATGTGTATAACCCAGGTTCCTCCTCATGATCTCTGTGTCCTGGATCTCACCCTCAAGTTAAACAATAACCTTCTGGATTCATACCTCTGGACTCAGGACCACTTCCTCATTTCACCACCACTCTGCTTCATTGCACTCCCTGTTCGTCCTCCTTGCATTTACCATAGCCGCCTTACAACAGCTACGCCCTCTGGACCACCTTCTCGCTCCACAGATACTTCCACAGCAACAGCCCCAGGATCACTCACCTCTCACTGGCGGTAGACTCCATCATCACCAAGTAAGACCCACCCCTTTTGTTAATCAGCTACCCCCTGGATCACTACTTACGTTTCCATTTCCCGCAGATCAGAAAACTCCTTATGTATATTTATCATTTCTATTTCAATAAACATTCTTAACTGCTTCTTGTCTCCTGAGTACTTCTTGCATGTGGGTAAAGAAACTTAACAAAACCATGACAAATGCTTCTGCAAAGTATGCACTAAATACTTGTTTGGCCATTGCTTTATCATAAATTACTGCATCAATCCATGCTGACTATGGACTGCAGATAACTGGCAGCAGGAACTTCAAACTGGACTCCAAGAAAAGTAATTTTTTTACTTTTTAACACTTCCTTCAAACTGTTGGATATTAATTTACAAGTAAAATGCAAACTTAGCTATTGTTTGAAAAGAGCAATCTTTTCTTTTGAGCAATGGTCCACGGATGTTTCGACATCAAGAGAGCAATATTTGCCACCCCTGCATAGGAATAACTGTGAAAAGTGGCTCTTGGTACAATGACTTCAACTTAGTCCACTTGTTATGAAGCTTACCCAAATTATTACATGGGTTTTGCTTGACAATACTCTTAAGGCTTTAATTATCCCTTCTGCTGGTTTATCTTTTCCTGCTGTTCAACTGTTTATGAATATTGTTTGATGCATTAAAGCTGGTTGTTCAAAGCAATCTTTGAACAACTAGCTTCTCTAGAAATTACCTTTTGGGGCCTAAACTCCTTGTGGAGGGTTCCATTGGTTTGATGTCAGACATTTGTCAAATTAGCAGTCTTCCTCACAATTGTTACTGTACTACTGTACCAACCCTGATGGAGAAATCACTGAGGCTCATTAATTAATTAACTTTGCAGTTGTTTTAAGTTATTTACTGATGAAGGTTAGACACTAATTAGTTCCCATATTCCCGTTTTTTTCATGATATTAAAATGTACATAGTTGCAGATTTTGGGGTGTTGATTACCCGTAAGACATAATCATCAAAATTACAGGAAACATCAAAAAACATGCAAAACATCTGCATTAAGTCTGTCTACGCGCAGCTGTGGAGTGGAGGAGGCTGTTGTTCTGTGGTGATCCTGTGGAGGAAGTATCTAAAAGACAACAACTTTCTTTCATGAGTGAAAATAAATAAATAAATAAAAATCTCACTATGTTCTATTTTTTATATATACTTGGAAGCATACTGATATATTTCAGTACTAGAAACATATATTTTAAAGTCTAAAGAAAGCACATTTTATTTCTGTAGGCCTTCCATACACTAGAAGAGGTTTTTAACAAATGGAAATTGAAAACAATAACTATGTTTTTTTTGGGTTGTTTTTGCTTATGTTGAAGTAGCCTTAAGTAGTTAGTCCTTACGAGTGCAGTTTAGATTAGGTTTGGATTGAGCCATGAAGGAAGGTGGAGCATAAAACAGCTTGCCTACTTTTAAAAGAATAACTTTATTTAGGAAAAAGTCTTACACTCCCATTGCACATATCAATAATTAAAATTTAAAACTACATTTTGCATGATTACAATTTAGATTTACGAATCCCAAACAAACGTAGAGTTTATTTTGCAATTAAAAAGGCTCTAAGCAACTACGAATGAGTCAGCTCAAATTGGAAGTCAGAGGTAAATCCAAATTTCAGCTCCATTTGGCCCTTATAATAACACCATATCAATAAATTGAGTAAAGCAAACCCAATTAACCTTAAACGGTACTGACAACGTTGTTTACTTAATAACTTTGGCCATTAAATCATACCACACATTTAGAAGTTGACCCTGTTGTATATTCTTTCATTAAACTCTTACGTAAGAGGAAACTAGTAAGAAGTTAAGTTCCTTGTATTTTACTGAATGGCCGTTTTGACTGCTTGAGAGGGAAATAAATCAGTTTTGCTGTGACAAATTGTCACGTGGTGAAATACAAAGGTTCATCTCTCAGTGTTTGCATCTATGAAACAGATACTGCATAGATACAAAATTAACTTACCATTCGCAGGTACTGGCTGCCATTTTAGAAAGAACTGTGAGAAGAACAACTAAAAGAGAGTTTGAACTTGAAGCAGAACTTTAAGTGCTGCAGATTAAAGAGGCCAACTAACCCCATAAAACAGAGTTTTAAAAGGTTGATAATATTTTTCTTGCATCTATTGAGACCCATTTGAAATCCTCCTTTCAGATTGAAATGACTGAGTGAGTTGTGCCGTTTAAACTATTTAATCCTGTTCAGAGCATTAGAGTGGACCTTTAGACCTAGGTATTCATAACATGTTCCTTTGAGAGGGGGTTTTTGTTGAGGAAAGAAATGCCTCAAGTTTCTTAGCTCATTTAAACAGGGATCAGTTAAAGTCCGAACAGATTAATATTTTAATACAATACTTCAACATTCTAAAGTAATGCAATGAAGTTACAATTGGCTAACAAAGTCCAGAAGCATTAAGCAGCACCAAGGGTTACCTTCTTGTTATTCAAATTTATTTTTAAAAAGTTTATTGCAAAACTGAAAATACTGCAGTCATCTATTTATTCCACTAGATGGGACTGCTGCTCAACATGTTTTTGATGCTCTTTGTCAGGGTCCTGGTGTGTAAGTGTTTCTTCTGTTTGAGTGGAGCATCTAATCCAGAGAAGATCTTTGTTAGAGAGCTTGTCCACATGCCCAGTTGATTTCTATGAGGCATTGGAGAACATTTTGATTATGCTCCTCATTTTGTGTCAAATTCTATAAATAAATCCTTTACATCCTTTTTTTTTTTTGTCTCAGCAGCATTTGGACTAGGAACCCTAATCCCAACATGACATTCTTTTTTAGCAATGACTGAACAGAGTATAATAAAGATTTTTGTCTGTTTTACAAGAATGTCTCCATTATTTTTATGGGAAGCTGTTTAAGACACTTTCAAACTTCCATCAATAAAAATAATAAAATAAAATTATGGCAGCAGAGTCATAAATATGCATAGATATGTAAATACCACATATCATACTGCATATATTTAAGGAATTTGAAGGTGGAACATTGTAATGCACCAGCACAAAAGCAGACACTGATTTTGATTTTACGCCTTCATGCTCACCGGTTAAGTTAAGAGCTAATTTTTTAAATCAAATTGCTTAGTATTTGTTTGATCTTATCATAACACTTCTTCAGTTAATCTTTTTATTAAGCATGGGGGATATGTGAACATTACCCAATTTCTTTTAATTTAATGCTGCCATTCGCATGGGCAAAATTAATATAAACAGTGGAATTACCCCAAACACGCAAAAGAACGACTCTCTGAATGGATAAAGGAGATAATATTATGCATCTAGGATGCACAGTCACATTGATGAATTGTTTTCTTTGCTTAAAACCTAACACCATAGGAGGAAAACAAACATTTAAGACTTTATTTTCTAATATAAGTAATCTAGAAAAATTTATTAAATAATCAATCTAATCTGTTAGCTTGTTCATCGCTGCAAAATGTGTTTTTGCGGCTTGCTGAAGGATCTCTATTAAAGTATTAACAAAGGTGGATGTACATTTTTGAGCCTGCGTGTATAATTTTTGATTAAAGACAGTTTTGCTAGAAATTTAAACGTGGAAACGTAGTTTGTAAATATTTCAATCTAGAAAAACTGTGTTTTCTATTTCTTATCTTCTCAGCCCAAGATTCTAATCATCAAAAATGAGGAAATCTTGAGTTCTGTAAAAAAAATTTGTGGATCTGTCTGTAAATCTATATTCATACTGATCTGTTAACAGATTTGTTAATACATTTGAGATATGAGCAAAGTTAGATTTGATGTCAGTTAATGGAAAGCGGACTAAATGGAACTCTATATAGCTTTTAGGGTTTATTATTCTTGGAATACTGTTCTTTTGATATTTAATCATTTATTTTCTGTGCTTATTCAGCACTGCTGATAAGTAAAGCACTATGTTTGATTGAAGGACCAGCATGAATTAAATTTGTACAAAAGTTTTGTTTCAAATTATTTATCCAAATAGTCATCTAATAAACATAGTTTTCAAATAAGCAGTTTAGAATTCCAATTAAATGTATTTCTGACATATTTAATATGCCACATCATCGTTATTATTATTAATATCAACCTTACGATTAACTTCTCAGTATTGGATGTTGATAAGAGTTTTACTAAATGATTCGCTAAATGAAGCCAGCCATTGATTTGCTACACTTTTTTTGGAATTGTGCAACAGTAAATGGCAGGGATAAGTGTTGTGTAAACAGGAGTCGTACATGACACAAGTTTGTGCCAGAGTCCAGTCCAGTTAGTTTGCAATCGCCTGCTCCATTCTGTCAAAGGTTTATTCCTGTCTTATCTCCTCCATGGCTTCTGCAGAGCGTAGAGCGCCTTTCTTGCTGGAATCCTACTATGTTACAGAGGAGCTGGGCTTTGTGCTTCCAGACCCCCTGGTAGGTTGAATGGCTCTTTTTGAAATTTGCTTTTTAATCGTTATACAGACAGTCAGAAGGAAATGCTAGATTTTATTAACAGAGTGCAAGTCCTGTTCAGAACCAGACTGTAAACTGATTTATTTTCATGCACATTAATTAAAAAGGGTGATCACATTTTCAGTGTTACAAAATCGTGAAGTCTGACAAGTCTTGAATGAAACTAACTGATATAGATAAGATGAAATTCATTCTGCATGATTTTGCAGGAAAATCTTCCATCTTATTACCAGCCATGGATGGATATTGCCCTTCGTGTGCCAGAGCTTGTGCAGAGCGATGAACTGCGCTCCCAGATTAACGAGGTAAAAGGTGACAAGTAAACCGACCAGCAGAGTTCGCTACTGGTTATTGTAAGAAAGCTCAGATCTGTTACATTTCTCCAGATGCCTCTGCTGAGCCCCGAGTTTCTTCGAAACCACAGAGAGTTACGGCTAGCTCACTTGGTCCTTAGCATGATGACCATGGGCTATGTGTGGCAGGAAGGGGAAAACAACACAGTTGAGGTGATGCGATTTGGCTTTTCCTCTTTGATTTCACTTCATATCTGAAAACAGTTGATGTGTAAAGGTATCTACTTTGCTTATCTCCTTTAAAGATGCTGCCAAAGAGCCTTGCTGTTCCTTACTGGGAGGTGTCACAGCGCTTAGGACTTCCACCAATTCTTACTCATGCAGATGCAGTATTAGCTAACTGGCGCAAGAAAGATCCAGAGGGGTAAGGGAAGAAATGCCGTGCAGGTATTTTTAAGTGCATCTCACATAAATAAACAAAATATGAGGAATTATTCTGCTTGTTTTCCATGCCCGTCTTCCAATCTCACTTGTAAGACCTTTTGACATGGAGTGAGTATTTCACCTTTTGAATTTCCTCTACTCATGCTCCATAATAATTTCATTTATACATTTCTCTTTGCTTTACTTGTATTGCACAGAAACCTGGAGGTGCTTGTCAGACTTCCAGGTGGTGAGAGTGTCAAAGGGTTCTTCTTGGTTACTCTGCTGGTGGAGCTTGCAGCAGTCCCTGCAATAAGGGTGAAGTTGTATCATAAATACCTTGCTTTTAATAACACATAAAAAATACAGTTGTAATTGACAGACTGGCTGAAGACTGTGAAATGGATCACCAAACATGATTTGAAATAGACAAAGTTTCAGACGAATCTCTTGTGCAACTGTATTACAGAGCATTCCTGAAGTCATCAATGGTGTCAGGCATGGTGACAGCAAGGCTGTGGTCAAAGCACTGGAGATAATCGGCCAGTCCATACAGGGCATGAACGATGCACTTAAATTGATGCATGGTGGGAACTAAATTTATATTGAATTCAAAAAAAGAAAGCTGATCTCAGAAATAAATATCTTCTTTAATGTTATTTTCCTTCAGTGTATGTGGACCCCTCTGTGTTCTACGGCATTATGAGGATCTACCTTGCTGGGTATAGAAGTCTACTCCACCTCTCTGAATTTGTTTTTTAGAAATTTCACATATTTTTTGATGGCTTACAGTCAGTTTCATACCCCAGAATAAAGTATTTGAATATTATTGTAAAATAGCTCTAGGAAGCTTTCTTTGAACTTTTGAAAAAACTTTGGCCTGGCCATTTTAACAATCCTTAAGTATGTTTATTTTAATTATTCTGCTGGATGGGCAACCTCCAATTCAGTCAACTCTGATAACTTTCCTTGTCTATGTTAAATCAAAAGGACCCATAGCATGATGATGCCATCACCATGTTTCTCAATCCACGTTACCCTTATTTTTTTGATAATACATACTAATCTTCAACGTTTCCCTCATCTACTACCCTGTGCTAATCTCTTACATAAAATTGTTCTATTCACTCTCAGGTGGAAAGACAACCCTCTTATGCCAAAGGGGCTTGTTTACGAAGGTGTCCAAAAAGAACCGATAGAGTGTTCTGGAGGAAGTGCTGCGCAAAGTAGCCTGCTGCATTGTTTCGATGAACTACTAGGAGTCAAACATGAAGAAAAAAGTTGTAAGAAAACTTAAAATTTAAACCACAAAATGACAAAATAGGTTTGAAATAAGGAATGCATGTTGATGATTTTGTGTTTTCTCCAGGTGACTTTCTATCTCGTATGAGGACCTACATGCCACCTGCCCATAGGAAACTGATCCAAGACATCTCTCTGCAACCGTCGCTAAGGGCTTTTGTCCAGCAGCAAGCCAATGAGGACCTTCACAAGGCCTTTGACGTCTGCGTTTCAAAACTGTTGGCCTTGCGGAGCTACCATATCAATGTTGTGAGCCGCTTCATTACTGTACCTGCTGCCAGAGCTCGACAGTTACGCAGGAACAGCCAAGACCCAGACGGAGAAATGGTCAGGAGAGCCCCCACATCACTGGAGGAGAGGGGCACAGGCGGCTCTGGAATCATGAGCTTCCTAAAAACCGTGAGGAACAAAACAAAAGATGTCTTCTTGTCCGAGACAAGCAAAGCAACAGTCAATGACAATGGTCATCAATGAGAATGCAAATAAAGTCAACTTTAATTGTTTTAAAAGGAACATTTTCTATGTTAATAAAATTGATACTTTCATCAAAAGGAGCGTAAGACTTCTCAGTTACCTTTCCTGCTTTCAACATTTTTTATTATATAAACAATTCCTAATCTAAAAGAAATTTTGGACATCAATTTTGGACCAAAACCTTAATTCAAGCAATCGCTTTTTCTTGCACTTTTATGCAGACACAAACTCCATGTTTATTTTGCCCTGGAGAGACATAAGAATGCCTCAGACCCAGTTGTCCACAGAACACTAAGCCATTACACAGCACAAGTAATTTATTTAGTTTAAAAAATGGGTTGGGAAATCAGCTCAAATATATTTAGAAAAATAGCTCATATGTTTTGCAGCAAGCATACACACTTTTGCTTCATCAACTTATGTTTGGTGGATAAAAGGGCATCCTTAACATGATACAATCAACAACTTTGGTAGTCCCTGGGCTTACTAAGAAATTAGTTCTAACCAACATCACTATTTCTTACTTATATCTGTTGATGTGTATTGATAAAAGACCTTACATATTGATTCATTTTAAAGAGAATTTTAGTTTTTTTCTTTCCAGACTGTATAGTTTTTAAAGTTTTTTTCTTTTTATAGCTCTGTAAAAGTGAACTTGTTGGTTTCATTTAGATTATTGTCTGAATCATAACCCAAGTACACTTGAGGTCATGGTCATGAGCTGAAAGCCAGGCATTTTCTTTCTGGCTTGTCTGCTTCTTGAAGTGTTGTTGTTCATCATGATGTTTTTTTTTTAGGTAAAGTAAAAACAAGCCATTTTGGTAATAAATGGTTCTGGCCTTGGATTTCTAACACAGAAACAATTGCAGCCCAGTCTATTTGTTATTGTTGAAGCATGAGCACCGACCTTAAATGAGGTAAGTTAGGCTTGGAGTGCTTTTCTTGGTGCTTTTGTTACCTATTGGAGTAATTTTAGTCAGCTGGCCACTCATGGGAAGGTTAACCACTCTTGGATGTCATTGTGTTTGATTACATTGCAAAAGCTTTAGAAATGGCTTTGCAATCTATTCCAGAACAGTATATGTCTGTTTTTTTATTTTTATTGACTTGACTTGTGTGGTTTTTCAAAATATTTTAGCCTACTTGATGTTTGTTTTTTACTCTTATGTCTCTGTTTGTTATATTTAAATTATTTTAATGACAAAAAAACCCAAAACAAACAAACATATAAAAAAGGCCGGAAAGGCACACATCGCAAATAAATTTTCATATTATGTGACAGTCATTCTACTCTTCAAAAAAGCAAAACCCTGAGTTGGACAACTCTGGTGAAGGAGTATCGCTTTGAATAAAAGATATCTTTAAAAAATTTGAAGACTACAGGAGAGGTTAAGAAAAAGAAATAAACAGAGGAAACACTAAGAGGTCTACTGCAATACCTGATAAAGTCATGGTGGGGCACTAAAGGGCAACACTATGAATGTGACAGGGAAGGCGTTACAGTTTGGCTATAAACTGAAATAGATTGGTGGAATTACCTTATTGCACAAAAGGGTGTGCTTCCTACTTTTGGACTGACAATAATGACACAATAGTATTGTCGAGTCACGACTCATCTGAGGTGTCGGAAGTTATACTGAAACCCAACCTGCCTGCACTAAAACATCAACAGGCTGAAACATAACCTGTCCATGGGAGAAAATAATCATCCTTTGTTGAATCGTAACACTACGGAGGAGCCCACAACAGGGTGGTAATGTCGAAGCACAATGAACAATGCGGAGCAGAGATACATCACCCATCAGAGTGGTTACCTCAGATCCTCTTTCTTCTTCCTCCAACCCTCATGTGTTTGGTTGTACTTCCTGGAGTAAGCCTGTGGAAAACCCAGAGCAATGAAGGGGTGGCTTGTGTCATGAACAGCAGTGTAATCTTCACCCACACAACCTTATCAGCATTGGTGTTTTATAACTTCCCCTAACCTAAGGGATCTCCCTTATCTCATGATATCTCTTTTCACATGCTGGCCTGAAAGGAGATGAACTAAAGCAAGAAAAAAAAACTGTTACACATGTTGTGATTCAACAATCAGGGGATTGAATGCTACTAGCACATGTTTAAAGGCATTTAAGCTATTTTATTTTCATCTTCCAGTTCTCTTCATTGGGATTATAGAGAAGCCTGAGCTGAGGAGGTGAAAGGGGAACAGAAACAGCACATGGATGAGGAGGGATGGGTGGCGCGGAGGAAAAACAGTGAGTTCACATGATGGGGATCTGATTAGAGCTGTCTTTCACAGCCAAAGCAAATAATCCTTTTCCTTATTGCCATGTATGTGGAGGACTCCCTGACAACCCAGCTGTAAACACAGGCCATCTCCAAGGATGCCTTCATTGTGTAGTCGGGGCTGGGCCTGCACGGATCCTGAAGTTTCACCCTGTGTCACGTGGGTGGTTTCACTGTAAGACATGACACATTCACACTCACACACACACCTGGTCCATAAACGCTTACACTGTGCATAAAAAAGTTTGGTTAGGTCAACATTTCGTCCTAAATGTCCTCAAGGGAATTACTGTAAAGTCTTATCATAAATTAGCTCAACAAACTAAACACATAATTTCCCCCTTCAAAGGGCATCTGGAGTCACTTTAGTTTTCATAAAATCTACTCAAACATCCATATTCCATCTGTCAGAGTCTACAGGGTTAGAGCTGAGGATTGTCCTTTGGGTAAAAAAGTCGGATCTCTGCGCCTTGGTGGTTAACCACAGGATATCCTGGATTCTGTTATTTCAGAGTTGAATTTATAATTCTGCTGGTTCTATGAAGCCAAACAAAGCTAGGACCTCTTCTTGCCCCATAAGGTGAGCACCATCATTGGCAAAAGGGAGGGAGGGTGTAGCTGGAAATTAAGAGCTGCATGTGCAGGACAGTAGGAGACTGGGTGTTTCTTCAACTTGAGTTTGCTATCTTTGTCAAACATCAATGTCTACACACCCACAGATCAGATAGATTTTCATTATCTACTGATTGGTCACACCCCTCAGTTAGGCTGGGTCATGTTTGCGCTTTTTTAAGGTCTTAAAAGGGCAAAACCTGGCCACAATTTCCAGAAGCTAGAAAACCAAAATTATTATCATGCAACTAATACTGCTGCCATCATATAGGTGCATCTTGAACAAAAATCTGTACATCAGAATCAGCTTATACATTTTAGGAGATTTATAAATACCCTCGTGGTTCAGCCCTCAGATAAAGACTTCTTCATACAAGTTTTTCAAAGCACTCCCAAACACACAATCATCTTCAAATGTGTGAATCATCCATCCCACATCAGGTACATATCATAAAAGACTCTTTATTCACAAGCAAAACCTCAACATTTTCTCTTTTGTAGGAGTTCAAAAACAAATTTTTGCCTAATAGTCCCACTTAGTCACACCGTATGTCTGTGCTACAATCTGGTTTTTAATGGTTTTTTTTTTGTAACATGAGTATTATAGTTTGTGGGGAAATCTGTTAGAACAAGTGAAAAGCCTTTGATGTACCCATCTCACAACTTTTTCACTTCCTCTTCTCTGACGTTGAAAGAGAAAAATGAAGTGGTGTCGGAGCCAGTTTAAAAGGCTGCTTTTCAGGTGTTGGATTACAGATGCTCCAAAGTGACGGTGATAAGAAGATTCCAGCCAGATGACCTCACTGACTAGAAAATAGAGAACAAATAACAAGCCAGTGAGGAAAGCTTTGTCACACTTTTTCTCTATCATGTTGATCCCACAAATATGCTTTTTAAGCTTCGTATCTGTTGACAGAGCTCATCGTAAATACATCTTGTGTGTTTGTTAAAATTAGTTGGTTTACAAGGTTACATTAATCACCCATGTCAAATATCAAAGTAAATTTGATAAACATGATAAAGATGTACCTTTCAGTGAGTTGTATTTTAAATTGTGGTCTAAGGATCTGCATGGTGTGAATATGATGTTAATTAAATATTTATGTCACCATATAAGACCCAACCTTTATTGTTCCTTCTGAAAATGTCTTAACAAAAGAGATTTTTTTATATATATTACAGAATAGAAAATTGCTATTTTATTAGCAAGGCTCTAAAAACAAATGTTTTTAAAGTGTCTGGGCAGCAGTTGCTAATATATACTGGCCAGACTTGGCTTGGTAAACTTTTTTGCAATATAATTTTATTTAGGCAAGATCTACCTTACCGGAAAAAACAAAAAACAAACAAAAAAAAACTGCTACTTTCTGTGGCAACTGTTACAAGACAAAAGCTGTAGAAGTGCACTGCTATTTGGATCAACCAGTGTCACTTTGTCTTTCAGTTATATTTTGTTTTTGTAGTCAAAAGGAAAACAAACAAATAACTGAAAGGTATGTGAAAACTGCATTGATTTCAGTAAAACTTTGTAAATATACAACGCATGACTGCATAGGTAAGTTACATTTTATGATTTAAGGTTTTTGTCTATAGTTTATATATATTTCCAGTAAGAAATTGAGAATTGAAATATATATGTTCCAAGCCAGATTTCCTATTCAGATCATCATTCTCGACCATTATCGCTGTGGCATACTGAGGTTAGAGTGAATGATTCATCGTGCCAGTTTGGGCAGCATGTGTAGGGATGATTAGTTGCTTATAAAGAATGTGTCATGGTTTTAGTTAGGGCTCTGACCCACATGTAGGAAGACAACTCAGGAGACCACTAAGCAGGTAAGTTTGGTTATTGAAAATTATATTGTAGACGTGATGGGGATCTTTGGGGTGGTTGCGGGAACTCCAGGACGACGAGGGGGAACCAGGAGCTTTGAATGCAGGAGAGTTTACCGCCAGAGAGAGATGACCGGATTTGGCTGTCTTGGGTTGTGGTGTGTTGCTGCTCAGCGGAGGGATCCAGAGAAGGGGGGCGTCGATGGTTGATGGAGGAGTCTGGAGTTGTGAGTAAGGGTTTCTTCAGAGAGGAGTTCTTTAGCTGGGACCTGGGTTTTGCAAACACGAGACATGTTAGTAGGGGCACGAGAGACAACAGAGCAACATACGTCATAAGACAGTTCACAGGAACACGAGGAGGGCTTACGAGTACCATAGTAGGTCAACAACCACAACATGACTGCCAAGTCGCTCCCGTTATCTTCCACTGCTTAATGAGGCTGATGAGCAACACCTGAGGAACCCAGGCAGCAGCTCAGCAGCTCCTGCTTGAGGACAGCCCCCCTGGAAAGAAAACCGGCAGGTAAACAGCAACACACCACCTAAGAGCAAACGATTTCCGGACAGAATGTAGACAAGCTTTAAATCCCTGTCATTTTTTTCAACATCAGAAGAAAAAATGGAAAGAAAATGGAAAGATCTCTGACCTGTAAGAGAAAAGTTATTCACCAGAGGATTTTTGGATTTGTATGACGTCCTACTACAATCGCACAATATTGTTCGGCAATACAGATACTGACAAATACAGTAGCTAGTTTAATAGTTTTAAAACCTTGTTTTTTGTTATCTCTCCGTGTTTATTTTATTGTATTTATTATCCTAACTTTTCATTTGAACCCGCTGTTAAAGGCCCTTTTAAGGACAAGTGTTGGTATTTAGCTATGGCTGCAACCACTTTGATACAGGCACATGACTGTCATGATCGGTTTCTTGTTTATGTCCGTATTAAATAACGGCACAATTAATCTAATAAAGAAAATACCTTCAAATATGCTGTCATGTTTAAGAAATTTCAGTGTGAATTCTGATTAGGCTTTTTTTTGTCAAATTGAAAGTTTTAAAAATAAAAACCTTTAAGCAGGTATTAAACATAGATTTATTTAAGCCCATTTTTCTCTTCATAAACAAATTCCTATTGATCAAAATTACAAGGAACAGAAATAAGGGCTTGAAAACATTGGTCTATTGTTTACCTCTACAATCTGTTACACTTCATGAACTGTGTCCCTGAAATGTATACAATTTTAGTAATATTCTAATTCACTAAACATAACTATAAATTTTTTTTGTTTTATCAACTTAGGTTGTAAAGATGATCATTGTCCTTCCCACTATGTGCATTGTCATTGAAGCTTTGCAGGTTTTTCCTTAACCGTCCACCTTCAGTTTTTTTTGGTACTGGTTCTGTCATCCAGATTTACACACTACAGTAACAATATATTTTTTTTTTAAGAAGTTGAAAGAAAAAAGTTTTCTGTAGCTTTGTGTCATTCAAATTCAGACTAGTCCATCCAATCACATTAAAACAAACATGTTTGGCTAATGTTCTTCTGAAATTCAGCTTGTTTTGCTTAAGATGTTTAAAGGACACACAGCTTTTATTCAGTTGGTGCTTTCTCTTTATCATTGTTGAATTGTTTAACACCAAACGTAAACAAGTAGGTCTGATAGTGCTTTAGATATTGTCCTGAGTTCTTTTGTGTGCTCCTCTGTGAATTACTGCGGCATATCTGGAGTCATTTTGTTTAGCCAGCAACTCCTTGGAAGGTTCTCTATTATTTCATAATTTCTAAATTTCAGAATAATCCTTTTCACTGTGGTTCAATCCCAAAGCCTTAAAATGTCTAGAAGTCTTACCTGACTCAGAGGTACCACTGATTTCCCCCCATCAATCTTCAGATAGAGAACAAGGTTCTACTTTTTTTTTTAAATCTTTGAGACTGTTGCATGTTATCAGGCAAGTTTTGTCATATTAAACTTTTGAATTTTGCAGGTCAGGCATTAATCAGTTTGTGAGTGCGGCTAATGAACCACAGAAGATGCTTAATTATAGCTCATTCTTGATTAAACAAGAGTAGCAATTTAACTTTCAGACCAGGAGGGTTTAGAATAATTGTTCTCCTTAATAAATGAGTTAATCATTGTTGAACAGCATTATGCATTTAAATATAGATGGTTATCATCATTTGATATTAACATTCGTTTGATGAATTGAAATTTTTTAGGTCCTCAAGCAATGAAAAAAAAAAAAAAACATGGTTTTCCTATTCAGATTTGAATACAAAAGTTTCATTTGCTCCTGGTTGCTAGAATAAATCATGGTTTTCCGCACCGGATCTTTGGACAACTGTGTGTTTGTGCCGCACTCCCACAAGTGACTGCATATTGCCACACATGCAAATAATAAACCTAAATGTACAGACACATGTTCCAATCAAATAGAGGCTCATGAAGAAATGGGTCTGTGCTCCTCTGACCTGCACACAAATATTTGTGTGTGTGTGTATGTGTGTGTTTTGTGTATACTACTACATTCCCCACTTGAATTTTCAACTATGCCACACTATTGTCTTCCTCTCACTCGCTCTGCTGATTTACTTCCTTTTTCCTCTGAGCTGTTGCTAATGTCACCTTCCCTGCGAGCGCCCACATACTCGTGTTATTAAGTTCTTGTCCGTGTTACGAAAATGCAGGAAGTTTCACGGGGGTGTCCTACATGGAAAAGAAATGTTAATCTCTCCCTTTCACACACTTGCATGCACCCCAATGATGCCTTTAAAAACATGTTGTGTGATTAAATGTGCCAGGAACAAGCTCAGGGGCAGATAGTTGTGCAGTTATATAATATAATAGTGTTAACCTCAGGAAACAGGAGATAAAATCTACTCTGGGGTTATCACATGTTATTTTCAATGTTGGTGTGGGCTGAAGTAATAAGCATAATCTATAAAAGTGACGTAATTTCAAACTCTTATATCCGTTACCGCATGGTGCACATTTTACTTACCAAAGAAAGCTATGAAATTTATGCTAAATATGGGTTATTTATGTAATTCCATGAGGGATACTCCAAACCATGATGCTGTCACCACCGTATCATGCTCTGATCATGATGTACATTGTTATTTTTATTTCAAAGTGACCTTGCCTAATGTTTCAAGTCTGGTTTTATCAGAGGATTACAAGATGTGCAAAAAAAAAAAGGCTGTAGAAGATCTTAGATAAGTCTGGATGTTTTCTGAGTTACAACCCGACTCCCGGGAGGTTCTTCTCTCAAATAAAACAGAAGCAGTGATTGGCAGGCAGCTCTCCCAGAGCTCAGTGTCAGAGACTTGAGAGCTTCTCTGAAACGTTTCCAACTTTTCTACTTTTTAATAAATAAAATATGGAGCACAGGTAACAGATGATGTAAAGATTTTGAAATTGTTAAAAGTAAAAATTTGCATTTATAATCAAAGTAATTTTTTTTTACAATTTCCTTTATGATTTATGCATTATTATACCCCACCCTCCAAACAAAATTGGAATGTGAAGTATCAAATTTTAATTTTCCCAAAAATTAGTAACCCTATATGTGACACCATTTAAACCCCTGACAGAGGGACTGAAGCCTAGAGTCCTTGGTATGTGTGACCTTAATGTACTAAAATGAACAATTGAAAACAAATGAATAGGCACAGTTTGCTTCTTTGTGTGTGTTTAATGCCTCTTGGAAATCTGAGCTCAAATTCCAGTCACACCCAAATTCATCGTTTTCTTGTATAGGCTTTTTAGCTGTTGCCAAAGGGAATCTTTGGCAACAAAAATGGAAGCAGTCTAGTCTAAAGTAAACATTGTTCCGCATCTAATGGAAGGAAGTGGGAGGAAACTATCGTAAAATAGGACAATTGGATCAAAAAAGGCCAATGGCTTTTATAAATTAACCAAGACAATCCAAGTTTGGCTATTTAAAAAAAACAGCACAAAAAACTTTTAAAGTAAAAACTGTAGCATAAAAATTGTGATTGCAAAACACCAGTGATTGCAATAGAAAGACAGAAAGCAGAAAGGTTAATTTATTGGTTGTTAGGTATTTAAAGCTTTAAGACTAAAAAATACATTTAATAAATCAGTGAAAACATTGGAAAGTATCAGTCAATGGAAATGGAAACATAAAATGTCTAAGACACCAAACTTCCCCTGGAGTTTAAAATTGCCAACAAAGTGAAGAAATATGGAACTTATGTAAATCTGCCAACATCAGGCCATCCTTACCATGAGAAAATGATCACACCGAAGGAGTTACAAGATTCAGAAGCTTCAGAGCTGCAAGGATGGTAAGAAGGAAGTCACAATTGAAAAAAGGTTTATTATTTGGAAGGCAGTTTATTTTATCTGACTAGACCAAAATGCTGTCTTTGTACATCATACAAGACCCAATTGATGCACACAAATAATGCATATCACCAAAAACACATCATTTCCACTGCGAAGAAAGGTGGAGACAGTATCATGCTGTGGGGAAACTTCTTTGCACCAGGTTTTTTATAATTTATAAAGGTAGAAGATAAAATGAATGCAGCCAAGTTTAAGAAATCCTGAAGGAAAAATGGTTTCCGTGTGCTTGAGAACTACGGCTTCGGAAAACATTCATTTGTCAGAAGAACACACCTAAGCTACGCAGAAATGGTTTGATGGCAACAAAGTGCATGTCCTGAAGCTGCTAAGTCAGATCCCACATCTCAGTCTAATAAGCGTTTGTGAGTTGAAAAGGATTTTTCACAGTTGATCACTGGGAAGAACCGATTAAATTGCAGCTTCGAGATATGAAAGCATGACCAAGATCTATCTTAACTGCACTTGTACACAGTTTTTATTTTTTATTCCTAAGAGTATTTTAATACCATATATCTTTGTTTCTTCCTAAACAGACATATGTGCGAAGCCTGAGTTAAACAAAAATCCCAATGAAATGCTGGGATTTTTGTGCTTGTGAGGAAAATGTTAAAAAGTTTATAGAGTGTACTTTTTTGCTAGAAATTGTTCAATTATTTCTCTTGCTGTGTCTTGCTGTGTCTGTGTCTTCTGACTAAATCGTTTTTATCCTCAAACCACTTGTGACTTTTTTAATAAATAGAAATTGATGTTTAATTCCTAATAGATTTCAGTAGTTTAACTTTCATATATTAGGTAGGATGATAATAAGTTTCCGCTTTGCTAAACTTGAGTCGTGTTCTTGTATAAAAACAGTCGTTTCTGATGCAAACAAATAGTATAATACATTTAACAGAAAAACCCTGTGTTCTTTCAACTGTTATCTGCTTATTGTTCTAAGATCAAACTATAAACAACAGATACTCTCTCTGGTTTGTTTTGCTGACTATATAAAAGTGCCATTTTGGAGAGAAAAGCTTTACAATGGTTGACTGGTCAAAATAAAACCACCTTCAGACTTTTTGTCCTTTTCCTCCTAAGCTCAGCCTTTCTCTGCCCACACAGAGCGCCTGAGCTCATTCTGCTCGTCTCTGCTCCCAAGACATCAGGTCCTGAAAAAAAGGAGGAAGAAGGAAAAAAACCTGTATTCATGAAACAAACTAATACAATTTGTTCTGCCAAAAGTAACTTCACCTGTGCCAGAAACAACCACATTTAAATTTAAGGCCTTGTACTTTTTGCCATATAATTTGTGAAATTAGGGAAGCCAATATTGTTAGAAGGTTTAATGCAAAACACATAAGCAGATGTCTGCCAAAGGCAATCTTTCTAATATTTTTTATGGATTGGATATGTTTCTTTGGAGTTAATTTCCTTACAGCAAACTGGGAAACACTAGCATGAATATCCCTGCTCTACAAACCACATAGTATATATGTTTTTAAATACACTTCAACATCACGTATATGTGTTATTTTGGGCAACGCTAAACTCATCTATAATTATAGCCATGCTGACTAAAACAAATATTCTTCCCGTGTCTTTGAAATTAAAAAGTGATCTGTTTAAATCTCAAACATGTGACTAGCTGTAGATCTTAGGCTATCATACATTATGCTTATGTGTGATTGATGATGGCTTTAGTTTTAATATTTGTTTTAATTTTTTTATTTCTTTATCATATATACACAGAACAGTTTGATTCTGTCTGTTGGTTCTATTTTTGACATCTTAATTTAGTTTTAAGCTGCCCAGAGAGTTTCTTATCCGACAAATAAACCTTCTTCCACATCACTGCTGTGTCCCATGCTGCGCTTGTGGCAAAGGTGTAGCTAGTCACATTAAATTGATGAATAAATCCCACCTGTAAAAATAACTTTTTTATAGGTAGGGCAAGGTTGACATCCAGCAGAGAACAAAAAGATTTCTATGCAATACATGTAAAATCAGCAATCCCTTGATACAGTGTTAGGTCCGAGCACAGGTATTAAAAAAAGATATGGCTCCATATATAGAAGATAGGGTCAGAATCACTGAAATGCGGATTTAGAAATAAGGCTGAACGTCATAATGGACAAAACAAACCAGCATCCAGGGTGAAGCATAAACAGAAAAACAAACGAACAGAGGATGAGACACAAGTGGATAACATTAGGGTGTGGCAGGTGGAAAACTCAGGAAGTGTAGTTGTCTAAAAACAGACAAAAATTATGTGCTCAAAATAAAAGCAATGTGAAAAGAACATCTTTATCAGATATTAAAATGTGTTTGGCGATTGGAAACAATAAAGAAAAACAAATATTTAAGAGTTTACCTATTTTTCACAAGCCTGTTTCTGCAATTACAAAAAATTTCACCGGATGACCTTGTTAGATAAATCCAGCCTTGACCATTATTTCGACTCCCCAATTATCTAAACAGTTGAAAATAGCGGAAAATCTATCCATGCACAGAGAAGCATTTATCCGCTGGAAATAAATAGTTTGTCAAGAGAAAAAATACATATAAAAAATCTGGGGCAGAACATTGTGTCCCTAAATTAGCAGAATCACAACATTGTGAGAGGCAGATGTTCTATTATTGAAATGATTACCTTTAAGGACGTTGTCCTCCTGTGATGGATGAGCGACGCTGGTGCTTTATTTCCACTAAAGAGCATCAACATTGTGCTAAATTTAGTCAGGGCCATATGGTTCAGTACATGATGGACCAATATAAGTGGACAGGTCAATTTAATCCGACTTCTATTCAAAAGTGTAAGGTTTAATAAATTAACTTGTTTCGAAGTGGAAACAACCCACAGGTTTCTCAGGATGATTAAGAAGATCCAAAAAAATCAATCGAAAAAATTTATGTTTATGTTTCTTGATGAGAAGGAAGTAAAGTCTGTACTGTTTTCATAGCTGCGTGCTTGAGGGGTTCTTGTAACCGACTGAAAAGTTGTACAGCAAGACTGTTTTTTGCTGTGCAGTGAAGATGTGGCCGTGGAGCCCTCGCCTAATGGCCTGGCACCAAATTCACTCGGTGGAAATGTTCAATTATCAGCTTTAATAAAATGATCCCATCTTGAACTATTTCAATCCAATCCCGCCAGCCAAGAGTTCGAAATTAAACTTTTTAAATGTCTTTTAATATTCACCAAACACCACAAGAAAATAATCAAAAATAAAGTTTCACTGTATCAGCCTGAGAGCATCTTGTTGCTCCTGAAATATTTTTTCATGGCCTACGACAAAAATTAGGATGATACAAATTGCACACATAATTCAAGCACATAAACATTTTATTTTATTTTTTTTAATAGAGGAGTTTCAGAAAACCCGCTGTCAACATGTTTGCTATTAAACAACATTGTTCTCTTTTATTAACCATGTTTTCTTCTTTCATTTTAATCTTAAATAGGACAGTGAACCTATTAAGTTACATAAAAACGATTCACAATATAAAGCAAGCATTTATAAAGAAAGATCATAATGCTTTTTTAGTCTTAAAGAGGGAAGGGAAAAATTCTTGACTGAAAAAGAATACCTTTTTAAACAGGTCTTCTCTTTTTATTTTGATTCATTCAAATATTACATTTAATAAAAAGCAGACAAAATAATTTTTTTGTCTTTTTAAGTTCATTTTGCAGTTTTTCTTTGTCTTGTGAGTCCCTTAAACTGATTTTTGTCCACTTGGCAAAGACATTGAGCGTCACTGTAACAAGCATACCTTTCACTCCAGCAGCTTTGTGTTTATGCACATAAACAAAAAAACAACAACAAAACAAATAAAAAAAACAAAAACAAAAACAGGATACTTGAATCTGACAGTAAAATCCAGTAAAAAAATCAATATAGCCTAGTTAGAAAAAACAAGCCTGAATGAAAAGTGGACAACCCCTAATTTGTTATAATATAATAGATAATGTTCACTAAACTGTTACTTCCGTGAACATTAGACCGTAACACTGTCTGAGATTAAACCCAGACCAGAAGGAGCCAGTCCAGGTAAATGTAACTCAAAGAAGTGCTAGAATTAGCAACCAGAGGAAGTGGTGAGAAAGGTCTTCATGATTATTGTATTTTGGTAACTTTACGTGAAATCATTCCCTGCTTCTGAACTGTTGACTGTGATTCCTCACTATATATATATAAATATATAAATATATGTGTATATATATATATATATATATGTATATATATATATACACATATATATATATATATATATATATATATATATA